>JAQIUQ010004686.1:0-240876 GCA_030378365.1 Hybognathus amarus
AGTCTTACGTATTGCTCGTCGGCACAGACGCCTCAGCCTGCTCGCCGCCGAGGGCGCCCTCCTACGGTACCCCCTCCCGCACGGCCCCAGCAGCAGCCTTCACCTGGACCGCTTCGTGGAGGAAACCGCAGGAAGGCGCCACAGCCCCCTCAGCCCCCGCGCCCCGCTGAAACGCCAGGCTAAGCGGCGGTCCTGAGACGGGCTGCTCAGTGATGGCATCACTTCTTCTTTTCAGGAGGTGGTAGCAGGCCCCCTCCTTCCCCCGGTGGAGGGCCGAGGGAGAATCTTTTGTTCCGCCGCTCACCCACGGGTGGGCGGTACCCTAATCTGGTTAAAGAGAGAACTGACACCATCACTGAGCACACAGAGCCGGATGACATTGTGCGACGCCCCAGGGCCTCGCCACTCTCATCCTCCTCTGCCTCTGAGGGCATGGATGACAGAGCGTGCCGTCTCTGGACCACACCTCTCTCATCCCCCTCTATGCAGCAGACCCCCGTGGAACGCTGGTCCTTCCCTGGTCTCCTCTGTCAGGGCGCGGAGCTTGACGCACACGCGCAGGGTCGCTGTGCCACCCTCTCCTGTGCTGATCTCTCCGCCCCGCTGCCCCCCGGGGAACGCCTGTGGCTCGGATGATTCCACTGGTTCAGTTTTTGGGGGCTTGGTTAGAGCTCCCCAATCTGCTCCGTTGGGTCGCCCGAACTATCAGGCTCTGGCTATGCGATTCAGTTCGCACGGTCTCCTCCCCGCTTCAGGGGAGTCCGCTTTACGGTGGTCGGTGGCAATGCCCCGATCATGAGAGCGGAGGTTGCCACCCTGCTGGCGAAGGGTGCAATCGAGGCCGTCCCTCCAGCCGAGGTGAAGTCAGGGTTTTACAGCCCCTACTTCATTCCCAAGAAAACCGGTGGGGTTACGAGCCGATCCTGGACCTGCGCGATTTGAACCGCACCCTCCACCGGCTGCCGTTCAGGAGTGCTCACGGCCAAACACATTTTCGAATGTGTTTGGCCCCAGGATTGTTTTACAGCGATAGACCTGCAGGACGCCTACTTTCATGTCTCCATACTTTCTGGGCCTTCGGGTCAACTGGGAGAAGAGCAAACTTTTCCCTGTGCAGAGGATCTCTTTTCTCGGTATGGAGATAGACTCGGTCGCCATGTCCGCGCAGCTCACGAGCGAGCGCGCACAGTCACTGCTGGCTTGTCTTCGACAGTTCGAGGGCAAGAGTGCGGTCCCACTGAAACTTTTTCAGAGGCTCCTGGGGCATATGGCATCCGCAGCCGCGGCGACGCCACTCAGATTGCTTCATATGAGACCGCTTCAGCTGTGGCTTCGCGATCGAGTCCCGAGGTGGGCATGGCATCACGGTACGCTCAGAGTTCCAGTGACTCTGACCTGCCATCAGACCTTCACCCCATGGAGGAACCTCAGCTTTCTCACGGGCCGGTGTTCCCTGAGAGCGAGTTTCCAGGCATGTTGTTGCTCAAATGCCTCTGCCACGGGCTGGGCACCATGTGCAATGGGCATGCAGCCGCGGGCTCCTGGACAGGACCCCAGCGCCTCATGCATGCCAATTGCCTCGAGTTGTTGGCAGTACGCCTTGCCCTGCACCGCTTCCTTGCGTTGCTCAGGGGTCAACACGTACTAGTACTGTTCAGACAATACCGCGACTGTGGCGTATATCAACCACCAGGGGTCTACGCTCTCGCCGTATGTCGCAACTCGGCTACGCATCTTATGGAGTCAGAAGCACCTGAGGTCCCTCTCGTGCTATCCACATTCCAGGAGTTCGGAACTGTGCAGCTGACGAGCTGTCACGGCTCCGTCCAGTCTCTGGCGAATGGTGACTCCATCCCCAGTCTGGTTCAGCTGATTTGGGACCAGTTCTACATGTGTCATGAAATTCTACAAGACTACATGTGTGGCTCCTGGACGGGTCGGGGGAGGTTTTAGTACCCTGCCACCTGCGGTGGCGGCTACTATCACCTCCGCTGAGGGCGTCGTCCACGAGACACGTCTATGCATTGAAGTGGAACCTCTTTGTCAACAGGTGTTCTTCTCGCCGAGAAGACCCCTGGAGATGCTCGATCAGTGTTCGTGCTTTTCCTTCCTGCAAGATGGGTTGGAGCAAAGGCTGTCTCCCTCCACCCTGAAGGTGTATGTGGCTGCCATTGCCACATATCACGAAGCAGTTGAAGGTAAGTCTCTGGGGAAGCACGACCTGATCATCAGGTTCCTGAGAGGAGCGAGGAGACTGAATCCTCCTCGCCCTCCTCTCGTACCCTCTTGGGACCTCTCAGTGGTTTTAAGCGCCCTGCAGAGGCCTCCCTTTGAGCCTCTGCAATCAGTTGAGATTAAGTTCCTGTCATTTAAGACAGCGCTCCTGGTTGCACTGGCCTCCATCAAGAGGGTAGGAGACCTGCAAGCATTCTCCATTGATGAAGCGTGCCTGGAATTCGGGCCGGCTTACTCTCACGTGATCCTGAGACCCCGGCCAGGATATGTGCCCAAGGTTCCTACCACTCCCTTCCGGGACCAGGTGGTGAACCTGCAAGCGCTGCCCCTGGAGGAGGCAGACCCAGCCTTGGCACTGCTCTGTCCAGTACGCGCACTCCGGTGCTTACGTGAGACAGAACGCGGTGTTTCAGGACCTCAGACCAGCTCTTTGTCTGTTATGGTGGGAGCCAGAAGGGAAGGGCTCTCTCAAAGCAGAGGTTGTCTCACTGGTTAGTGGACACCATTGCTTTGGCTTACCAGCAGCAAGGTCGACCGTGCCCCCTTGGTGTGACAGCCCACTCCACCCGGAGTGTGGCTTCCTCTTGGGCTCTAGCGCATGGCGCCTCGCTAGCAGACATCTGCAGAGCTGCAGGCTGGGCGACACCCAACACATTCGCTAGATTCTATAATCTTCGAGTGGAGCCCGTGTCCTCTCTTGTACTCGCTCACCCGGCCAGTACTGGACCCGCTCAGGTGTCTTCGCTTGCTCGCCATTCCACTCCACCGACTGGATAAGTGCGATTTTTTTTTCTCAGCTGAGCCTTCTACTGAAGCCCTGAGTTCCTCCAGCACTGCTGATGCTGACGCCAGTGCTGTTGCCTGGGCATCGGCGAGGTGCCTCCGTGTGCATGGTTCCTGCTAGTAACCCCCACATGTGTATTTCCACTGTAAGCCTCTCGGAGCATGTGTCTTCCCTCGGCAAGCCACCTTGCCATCCCTGGAGTTAAGGTTTCAGCCACCCTACGGGTTGGTGACTCCAGTGTTCTCCATACGAAGCCCCCTGGGCCGTATGTGTATTCCTAAGTCCTCCCTACGGGTAGGCGTGCTGCGGCATATTCCCCTGGGATATGCTCCCCAGTGTACCTTGGTATTCCTGTGTCAAGTAGGACTCCTCGTCAGTAAGTTAAGTGCGTCAGGGGTTCAGACTTGCGCAGGGCACTGGAAGACAGCTGTGAAGGTGGCGTGATTACACGTGGGACCCCCATCTCCGTCATTCCGACGTAACTCGGAGTGACTACGAAGGGGAACGTCTCGGTTACGTATGTAACCCTCGTTCCCTGAGTAGGGAACGGAGACGTTCACGTCTCCCTGCCACTTCCGCTGTACCGCTGGGTAGATGCCTGAGTTCAGTCTCGGCTCCTCAGCGAAGACATACTGCGGTTGTGTCCGCTTCCTCCTTTATACACGGGGTGAGGCGGAGATACGCTATGCAAATTCCGCAGACCCATGGCATTTCTTTGCCATTGGCTTGTTTTTTAATACTCGAAGAGGATTGGCTTTCTAGGCGAAACCCCCATCTCCGTCATTCCAACGTGACGTCTTCCGTTCCCTACTCAGGGAACAAGGGTTACATGTGTAACTCGAGACGTTTTGTGTCTAGAGTTGGAAAAATGACATCAAGGTTCTGAAAATAGTAAACAAAGTGATTGTAAAAAAACTGTAACTGAACCTTGGCTGAATCTCATTTACACTACCAAATAGTTAGATTTTGCTGTATTTGGCTGAGCAGTGGTTTGGGTGGCTTCCCAATGTATTAGATTTCTCCAATACATAAAATAAGTAAGTTCTTGTGGGGGAATAATTTATTGAAGGTTTGTGTTGTAGCAGTTCTTCAGCAGCAATGTTAGCATGTCGCCCTTCAATAATCTTAACCCAAAGTTCTCAAATATGGTCTATACAGACTGTGTCTCATTTACTGTAGCTTAAAGACAATGTTGCCTAACTATGCTGTTTCTAACAACATTATTCACCTTGTTTTGACCAAATCTATTAGCTCTATAAAACTTTCTCTATTTAATTGTACATTCAATTCATTTCAGCATTTTATATATAGTTTAGTTTCCTGCAATGATGTGTACATTTGATAATGTCTGAAACACCTAGGAGTGTCTGAGTTCAGTTTTTTTATATAAGAAACAAGCATTTCCCTGAGAGATGCTTGTTTCTTGCTCTTGCTCTGCCCTGGGACATAGAAATAACAAACATGTCAACTCTTATAAAGGAGTGACATTCCACTTGAATCGATAGAACAACATGGCATAATGACTTGCGTAAACATACACGCCACTTTCAAGTCAAGTGGCGTGTTATCTACCGTAATTCCTCAAATAAAAAACGGTATTCAAATAAATACTGGGCCTCTGATAGTAGCTGGGGCATGGTCAACAAGGACAAATAAAGGCCTGTATCAAATTAAGACCAGGGGAAAAATAATGTGGATAGGGACCATAATCTAAGATTTCTACAGAAAAATAAGGCTTTAAAAAAAAAAACACGAATATATTGCACCCCATAAACACAATCATGCAAACAAAAAAAACTGTAAACCACCCCTTTGAAACCATATATATTCTTGTGCTAGTTTTTCAGTGTTACTGACTTAGAGAGAGCGAGAGAAAATGTAGATAAGATGCTTTAACCAGTTTCCAGTCTTACAGCCCTAACACTTTCGTCTTCTCTTCTACATATATATCTCTACGATATATTCTATGACATCTATATATTCTAATTACATATTCTGCATTGGACCAAACTGGGAAGGGTCACAGCACTTACACGTTGTCCTATTGTTAGCTTCCATTGCTCTCCTCATTTGTAAGACACTTTGGATAAATGCGTCTGCTTGATTAAATGTAAATGTACAAGGCCTTGAGAAAGATCTTTAAAACTTTGGGAAAGTTACAGTTACATCAATCAGGATGATTAGATTCTAACTTCAGTGGCAAACAACAGGAGTATAAAAGACTTGATTTGATTGACTCTTTGGTTACAGATACACCAGTACCCTGGATGCTGAGGACAAGAAACTCCAAGCTGAAGACACAAAGCCCAGAGCTGAATGCACCTTTGATTCAAAGCGTGATTAATGTATTTTATATTTTAATGATAAAGTTTTATTTTCCTTTTTTATTTCCCATTTTTATTTACCAATTTTTGTAAAATGTTTTCCTTTTTGTTTATTATAAAAAGAAAAGTATCCAAATTAAAAGAAATGTAATTGATTACAAAAACTGCCTACCGAGGCTTGGTTTAAAATGTTTGACTTTGAATAAGAACACACCAGAGAAGTCTTTTGACAAAATTGTAAGTCATTTAAAATGCTTAAAATTTAGGCCAGACTGATTTACTAACGACCTGACCTAAATAATAAATAATAAGGTTAAAGGTGTTTTGGATCAAAGTACACACTGCAAAACACCATGTTGTGTTTTTGCTCATTTACCAGTAGTACCAATATTGTAATGTGGCGGAAGGAATGAAGCAGAAAGTGGATCCAAATGCAACACTTTATTACAGTTTTTCTCAATTGCTAAAACACAATTTCTGAAACCTTGCTCCATTTTCTGAAAACATTAAACACAAAACCTCATCTTCAAGCGCAACGTGATCTCATGAGAATATGTATTTGTACGTAAAGTGTCTTTTCTATCATACGTATATATAATTACGTTTTATATGCGCAGAAACGTACAATACAGACGTATTTACAGTATTAAAACGTAAAATATTTACGTATTGACAGCACAAAAACGTCATTCATTTACGTATGAACAAATCCACGACGTACACATTTGTACGTATGATGTATCACAATTTATTCATATTAATATCGTAGCATTATGTTTTGACCCTATTGCATTCCACAGCCTTATTAATTACGTTTTTAGTCGCACTTTATTGATATACTCATAAATATTAACATTTTGCTCATTTCGCCTGCATGGTGTTAAACAATACAATATAAAACCTTAAAAATACATTCTTTAACGTTACTCGTTTTAACTCGTTTTGTAATAGTTTATTTACCTTGAGACACATAAAGCGTTTTCTCCTATAAAAAAAACACAACAAAATTCACTAAAGATATCAATTTTATTAGGTTGATGTAATCCAAATCTTTAGAATCCATAGTTGTATGCAAGAAACAACTCCTAATTCAGCCTCTTATCCTGTCGTGATCTTCGTCTCCTCCATTCTCAGCAGCGACCGTACATGTCAAACGCTGGTTATGATTAAATTAAAAAATGCGCCATTGAGAAGCGATACGTCATATTTACGGCAGTGATATCAAACGTTCATTGGCTCTTCCCTGCTTCGTCACAGATTGCGACATGAAGGACTGTGAGACGGTTGGTTAATCATTTGAAATGGAGAAGCGCGAACCAAAGCCGGATTAACATTGTCATTGATTATAATTTCATTTCTGCTCCGTACTTCATATTTTGGTATCGGGTTTGACATTTTTGCAATAAATAAATTGTGATTATACTTGTTTGTTAGTTATGTTTTCTTTATAATTGTAGTTTGTTATATGTTAGTTTTAAGGAATTGCTTATGGGTAGGTTTAAGGGTAGGAATAGGATTGGTGGCTCAAAATAGATTTTAATGCTAACGTTATATTGTTAATAAAACTGCCCTTTCCCAACACCGTTTTATCCTTTTTTTATATTATGTATAAAATGGGTATGTTTAGGTTTGGGATTAGGGTTATGGGATCTTACATTTATCTATAAAATGGTAAAAAGGGAAATTATACAGATATCTGTATGATATAGAATATACGTAAACAGTTTACGTTTTTTAGCTGTAAAAACGTAATAATGTTGACGTTTAAATGTTGCAGATACGTCCATATTATACGTTTCAGCATCTATCAAAACGTACTAAGAAGTACGTTTTCTATCTTTGCAAAAGCGTAAAATACCTACGTATTAGCAATGAGACCAGGCTGTCAAGCACTATTTACAAAACCTCTGACTCCTCTTGCAAAATGAAACTTTCGCCTCAAAACAGTTTTACCTGTGTTCAAATTCAAACACTGCTCTTAAAACAGTTTTACCTGTGTTCAAATTCAAACACTGCTCTTAAAACAGTTTTACCTGTGTTCAAATTCAAACACTGCTCTTAAAACAGTTTTACCTGTGTTCAAATTCAAACACTGCTCTCAAAACATAAACAAAGTGATCAAAATGCTATACACCATCAAGCAGTCAGTAAACAATACACCAAAAAATGTAAAACACATTGTTCAAAACATATAGTTCTCAGAGAGAACTAAATGTCAAAACAAATCTCAAAACAAATTTTATATTTTTTTCATTGTACAGTCTACAGCAGTGAACTGTACTACAGTATATCGATACTCAAAGGGACACAAATGAAAGGAGTAAACATGTGATCAATGTGCTTATTGTCTTTGGCCTGGGTCAGGCAAAAGCACTTCGTCGACATCACAAGCAATATTGTCCATTGCCCCCCTCCTCCTCCTCCTCCTCCTTCTTTCTCTTCCTTGCCCCCTTCTTCCTCATCCTCCTTCTACTCTTCATCCTCCTCTTTCTTGCCCTTCTCTTCCTCTTCCTCCTTTTTCTTGCCCTCCTCCTCCTCTTCCATTTTCTTGCCCTCCTCCTCTTTCTCCTCCTCTTCTCTTGCCCTCCTCTTCCTCCTCCTCTTCCTTGCCCTCCTCCTTCTTGCCCCCTCCTCCTTCTTGCCCCCTCCTCCTTCTCCTCCTCCTCTTTCTTGCCCTTCTCCTCCTCTTCCTCTTTCTTGCCCCCTCTTCCTCTTTCTTGCCCTCCTCCTCGTCGACCACCTCGCATACGCCTTCGTCCTCTCACATTGTTTCTTCTATCCATTCTCAGACTTCCTCCTTTCCACCTTCAACAACCTCTCAGTTCAGTTTGCTCTCTGAACTGGCTAATATTGGTTGTGTCACATCATTTCAAACAGGTTGAATCATTTTTGAGTGATTGTGTTCAATCAAATGACATTTGTTCTCTATTTGTATTTGATTGTTGCCACTTGTGTTTACCAGTATCGATGATATGTGCATTAGAGTGCAGAATGTGTTTTGAGAATGAGAATGTGTTCAGAGTTTTGCTGAAAAGTCTAAGTGAGATCTGCAAATTGTGTTGTACCATGTGAAATTGTTTATAGTATTGACAACAGACTCCACAATTAGCTAAATGAGTTCAGGCAATTGAGAACTTTGTTCAGCCAATGGATTTTAGTGTTTTAGCAAATAAGAAAACTGTAACTAAACAAACAGGTAATGCAGGGTAAACGACAAACAAAGAAACTAGGAAACAAGGAAACAGCAACCATTACAACATTAGGAACTCACAAAAGACTGAACTAGACACAGGGCTTAAATACATACTGTAGGCAAAAAAGATAACAAGAGGGCGTGGCTAATAATAAAACCTAGGAACAATGATCAATTAACAAGACACATGGAAAACAGGGAATCAGATGACAGACAAGAACAAGGAACAAGAAACAAAACCCAAACCGTGAAAAATATTTATTTAGCTCTCTACACTTAGTGATGTCAGCCTGGATGAGCTAAAGTGATGTGGGTGTAACTGCTATTCACTAGCTATTATCATCTTTTCCCAGTGGAAAACCTGAAAGGAAATTGTTTTGGTTTCCTTTAGCACAAGCTAAAAGTGACGTTATTTATGTCAACTGATAAAAGCATTTTGCCCAGAGATGAAAGCATGCCTTTATCTACATCTCTCATGCGAGGCAATTAACAACTGACTGTTGGAACAATTTGAGTCACATCATCCAATTTAGTGTGTGACACAGGGTGCAAGAGAACTGATCCAGAACTTATTAAAGTTACAAGATATTTATCATAAAGAGAAATTCAAACAAATAATTTTACTTTATTAAAAATGTGATAACTCAAAACAACCTTGTGAAATGCATGGTTTTGAAACTGACTATATCCCCAGTACAGCATTGTGAAAAAACAGGACAAACAATGAAACACAATAGATGAAAGGAAGATACACGATTAAATTAGTGTTTTTTTAGGACAATAATGTTGAAGGATAGAAGAGATTGATGAAATACAGGCAACAGTATTCCAGAGTGATGTGAGGGATGCTTGGGGTGACTGACTTCTGCTAGTCCACTGGTTCAGGAAGACCATGGTTGAGTTCAGCATATTCTAACAGGCTTTGCTACAAAAACATAAGCACGAAATTGATGAATGAGATGTATGTCATCACTTTCAGAAGTCAGATCAAATGAACATTGATGTTTGTTCCCTATCGGTCAGTCACTACAACGTAGGTCATGACTGACCAATAAGAATTTCACTAGAGAGCCAATTTACTTAGAGTGAATTTAAAACAAGCCAATGCACATTGGCGCAATCAATTGCATCAGCTGCGCAGCCTCGTCAGTGCGGGTATGTAACAAGCAGCTGTTGTGATTGTACTTCAGCTTTTTGCTTCGGAGCCAAATCTTCAATGCCTCTGCTAAGAGTGGAATTTTCATCAAACAAGTCCTGTTGGAGGACCTCTCCTTTCGGTACGGGCGTGACGGCATGGCAGCATGGGCAATTTTCTATCTCTCCTTCTTCGAGCAAAATCAAAAGTTGGTAAGAACCCAGCCAGCGAGAGAGAATCAGCGAACATTCGGGTGCACATTCCCGTCCATGATCGCCTGCAACTGACCCCCTGTGTGCCTCAGTACCAGCAAGTGTAGTCCCTAAAAGTGCTTGCACGGATAGTTTGCATCTTTTTGCTTTGGGCGCTGGTGCGGGTGACCTGAGGATCACGGTGAGCGCGCTTCCTTCGGTGAACCAACCCTCTAGGAACCCTCACCCCTCTCAGCCTCTGCAACCATTTGAGGTGCCAAGGGAGCGCGTTGGACCATCCACGGGTGTGTACCAGTCGCTCCCTTTGGCCCTCCCCGGCGATGATCAGATGTCGATCGCGGCATCGGGCCGCAGCAGCAGCCTCTCACCGAAACGACGCCGCCAAGCCGGTCACAGGCAGGACGCCCCCACCCATCCGGGCCCCCACTAAGAACGGCGGCAAAGCCAAGAACAAGTGACCATATGATGGGCAACCCAGAGACGGCAGGGACTGCTCTCACGGAGACGATGACCGCATCGCTCCCTCAATCTGGAAGAGGGCCGGGTGGAAAATCTTTTGTTTTATGTCCCAAATTTTCAAATAAAAGAGCAGTTTCTACCATCTCTGGGTCCAAAGAGGACTCGGAGAGCAATGGGGGACAAAATCCTTACCACTCTCATCCTCCTCTTCTATCAGCAGTGTACGGTCCAGGAATGCCATCGAGCCACCTCCTGCACCTCCAGCCCCGTGGAACAAGGTAAGCGCTTCACAGCACACTCAGACCCCGCTGTGGGCCGCCTCCCAGAGAGAGCCTCCCAGCCAGGTCCCTGTGTTCCACCTCGCTGCCCCACTCCGGGTATGCCTGCAGTCCCGTTGGTCCCGCTTGTACATTCTCTGGGAGCCTGGTTAGCTCTCCCCAGCCTGTCTCGCTGGCTCATCCTGGACCATCAGGCTCGGCCATGCGATTCAGTTTGCCCGGCGTCCCCCAAGTTTCGGGCCATCCACTCCACTACAGTGAGAGCAGCTGATTCCCATGTCTTGCGCGCGGAGATCGCAGTCCTACTGGCGAAGGACGTGATAGAGCCGGTCCCTCCGGGTCAGGGCACTACAGTCCCTACTTCATTGTACCCAAAGAAAGGTGGTGGGTTGCGACCAATCTTGGACCTGCGAGTTTTGAATCCGAGATTTGAGCCTCCACGAGCTACTGTTCAAAATGCTCATGCAGAAATACAATCGAATGCATCCGTCCCCGAGATTGGTTTGCAGCGATCGACCTGAAAGGATGCGCGACTTTCATGTCTCCGATTTTCTCTCCGACACAGGCCATTTCTGCGCTTTGCATTCAAGGGTCGAGCATATCAGACAAGGTCCTACCCTTCTGGCTGTCCCTGTCCCCCTTGTTTTCACGAAAGTCACGGAGGGGGCCCTTGTTTCCATGAGAGAACAGGGCATTTGCATACTAGCACACTCTCGAGATCAGTTATGCGATCACAGGGACCTTGTGCTTTAGGCACCCTCAGCCAGTTGGGTCTTCAGGTCAACTGGGAGAAGAGTAAACTCGCCCCCGTGCAGAGGATCTCTTTTCTCGGTATAGAGTTGGATTCGGTCGCACAGACAGCGTGCCTCACAGAGCAGCATACTCAGTCGGTGCTGGACTGCTTGAACACGCGGCGAGCAGCACTGACAGGGATCTATAACATCGCAGAGAGTTGTTAGGCAGGACGGCGGTCCCACTCAATTTTTTTCAGAGGCTCCTGGGGCATTTGGCAGCAGCAGCAGTGGTAACCCTGCTCAGGTTGCTTCATATGAGACCGCTTCAGCACCGGCTTCACAGCCGAGTCCAGAGATGGGCGTGGCATCACGCCACTCACCGGGGTGACAATAACACCGGCCCGTGGTCAGATCCCTTGTTCCTTCGGGCAGGAGTCCCCTTTGGGACAGGTATCCAGGCATGCTGTGGTGTTCACAAATGCCTCTGCCACCGGCTGGGGTGCCACATACAATGGGCATGCAGTATCAGGGGTGTGGACGGGCCCTCATCTGCATTGGCACATCAATTACCTCGAATTGCTGGCTGTACATCTCGCTCTGCGCCACTTGAAAAGGCCACTGCAGGGCATGGATGTGCTGGTCTGCACGGACGACACTGCGACCGTTGCGTACATCAACCGGCAAGGTGGTATACTCTCCTGTCGAATGTTGCAACTCCCCCGCCATCTTCTCCTCTGGAGTCAGAAGCATCTGAGGTCGCTTCGAGCCATGTATGTCCCTGGTGTGCTTAACCGTGTGGCCGACGAGCTATCACAAGCTTTACTTCCAGGAGAATGGTGACTCCACCCCCAGGTGGTTCAGCTGATCTGGAGAGAGTTCGGGGAGGCTCAGGTAGACCTGTTTGCCTCCTCAGAGACCTCCCACTGCCAGCTGTTTTACTCCCTGACCGAGGGAACACTGGCACACAGCTAGCCCCGGGGCCTTTGCAAATATGCGTTTCCTCCAGTGAGCCTACTTGTGCAGACACTGTGCAAAGTCAGGGAAGACAAGGAGCAGGTCCTTCTGGTGGCTCCCTACTGGCCCACTCGGACCTGGTTCCCAGAACTCATGCTCCTTGTGACAGGTCGTCAGGTTTCTTAGGGGGGCGAGACGATTAAATCCTCCTCGACCCCCCTCCATACGGCCTGGCAGTGTGCCCAAGGTTCCTACCACTCCCTTCAGAGATCAGGTAGTGAACCTGCAAGCGCTGCCCTTGGAGGAGGCAGACTGTCCCTCTGTCCCATTTGCTCTGTCCCGTGTATGTGGACAGAAATGAAAGATTTAGCATAAGTTCTGCCAGGAGGACTTAATTACCGCATCACTTGTTACCTTCAGGTTATTCAATCACGTTCTTATTCTCATCATATAAAAGATAGGTACTTACACATGTTTGAGTTCGCAGATGCTGATGCGACAACAAGTAGATGCTGTCTCATTTATTCATGCTCTCGTTCAGTCGCCAGGCAACAAGAACATGTTTCAGGATTGCTTAAAATTTTCGAGATCTCACCCTATTTCCTACTGCACGTCGAGGTTCCCGCACTCAGTTTTCGCATCTCCCTGTAGAAACAGCAGTCCTCGGAGAGTTTTGACCAGCGAAGGCCTCTCACAAGAAGGCTTCTGGCTGTCTAGGCTAAGCACTCAGGAACCACGCTGTCTGTACAGGTGCCATTATCCCGCAAATCACCGATCCATCGACATGAATCAACAACTCTGCAAATCATGAGATGATCAAAGCTCTCACTGGTTTCAAGTTCAAACTCCACTTCCAAGGCTTTCAATTCGTTTTGGTAGGCACCGCACCTCCACCAACCACTGTTAATGTGTCCCCTCTACCTGATTAAACTTCATTCAGGTAAGTATTTCTCCATGGCTTCCTACACGGCTGAGTTGAAATCATGGTAAAATTGGCGTCCACGATGTCGATGACGTGGCGCTATCTGATCTTTCACGGCTGATCTGCAGACTGCAGACGGGCCGGATAGCTTGCCTTAATGCTCTTACCAAGTGTAAGCAAAGTTTTGCGTTTCCGTCAGTCCGATATTCCACATTTCAGTTGTGATCTAATAATATCAGCGTTGTCAATACCACACTCTCATTTGCAGTTTGCAAATACAAGTGTTTTCCAGTTCTTAAGAGCTCTACACTTATGCAATCACGGTGTCGCGCTCGTCATCCCGCCCACTCACTCTGAGTTCGGTTGCGTGTTTATAAAAACAAATAAATAAATAATAAAATAAATAAATAAACCTGAGCTAAAGAGAGCAAGTTTATCATTTGGCTGTTATGCATATACTGCAGTGGACATATCTACAATGGCTGCAAGTTACATATTAATTGTGTAATAGTAAATTCACAAACAACTATTTTCACCATATTAGGCTATACTTTAAATTCAAATAAGTCATTTAATATTTCAATGACAATATTGAAAAATAGACAAAATAGAATTGTGTACAATCGCTGTAATACTCAACCTTTCTGGTGGCTACTTAATCTACTGAAATGTGTGATTGGAATAATAATTATTGTGAGGGTGTTTTCACATTAATTTACAGAGAAATGCAGACTAAAGGATCAAGGCAGCTGTGTGGCTCTGGTTAAAGCCATATATACTGAGCCAAAACTGTTAACTTAGTAGAACCAAGTCATATTAATACAACTGTATGATTTACATTTTCATGTATCATTCTATTTAAGAGTCTCAACTGGTTGTGGCCAGCAATCTCCTAGCCATGAATGGGGCTGTTTCTGCAAGAGCAACTCGGGAGCCATGTCAGTCATATGCTTCAAACCTGAGAAAAGGATTCCACAAATCAAGAGACAACAGATCAAGTATCACTTAGATTCTCTTTTCACGTACTGATCATGGCTGGCTGTTCCTTCCTCATATACAATTATGGAAAGCGTAATTTATATTTCTTACATTTCATAGTTTGCTTACAGGCATCCAAATTCATGCAAGTATTTTAATTCTAAATTTTTCAATTCTGTTCATGGTACCTTCTCTTTGTTGCTTAAGGCGTGAGCACACTATGAATGACTAACTACAGTGGTCGAAGTTTCAACAGCACGTTCTGCAGCTTCGATTAACTATCATCCGGCAAGTTCATATTTTCTTCTACATTTATTTTTCAAATCAGAATTCGCACCGGATGGAGTTTACAAGAAGTGTCAACATATAGTCAACATTCCATCGATTAAATATGTAGTTCATGCGTTGCTATCTCTAGTCACGGTTAGGTTATTCTGTCTCAACATCTATATTGTAAATCATGTCCTGTTGGTAGGATTTATGTAAATTTAGTTTGTGATGCACTAACCAGGAGGGATGTCACTAGCTCCTCCCAGTTATAATCTTTAAAAGTAATTCTCAAATGAATTTCTCTCACTCTTTAAACTTTGAGTGTTTAACCTTGCAGTTGTTGTGTTAGTGCTTAAACGGCACCATCACACTCTAGTCAGAAGCAAAATCTATTTAACCCCTTCCATTACGTCTGTCTGCGATGGTCCCTTTTTCTAGTGATATTCATATTGTAGCTGTCTGTCACAGCGTTCATGGCTCATACATTCAGGGGATTCACTCCAGGAGTTAAATACTCAGATTTTCCCAATGGTCTTCAATTACGTTTATCCCTGATTTCCTTCCTCTTTTTCTTAAGAACTAAGAATGACTATAAAGGCTCTGCATCACATTATCAATTTATAAATCTGCAAATTCTGTCCCTTCTCATCTATGGTCAAATTTCAATTTATCATAACTAATCGGAGCACTACTCTCTAAACCTGGTTCAGGACTCGGCAGTTCTGACCTCAATAGCTGCAGTCTATCCTCCTCCCTGTGTACTGGCATTCCTACAGGACTGGGGCTGCCATGACAGCAGCCTAACGTGGTAGCCCAGCAAGCTCTTCAGTGATAATCAGGTAAATTCTCACACAATTATTGGTGGTGGTATCAGGCAATGGCTTCACGTGGCCTTGTCTCCATGTGGTGCATAGCCATATATTTATTTCATATATAAGCCATATATTTATTCATATAAAAAAAAAACACCTTTGACTTTGTACGGCCTATAATGGCTATATCTGTGTGGTATACGGAGACTGTCGTATGTCTGGCCATCGTGGCTATATCTGTGTGGTCTAACGAAACTGGTATGTGTCTGGCTTTCATGGCTGTACTGCTATGATCTATCGAGACCCATCTATGTCTTGGCTATCATGGCCGTATCTGGTATATCAAGTCCAGTCTATTTCTGGCTATCGTGGCTGTATCTGTGGTCTATGGAGACCGGTCTATGTCTGGCCATCGTGGCTATATCTGTGTGGTCTCATCGAGACCTGTCTGACGTCTGGCTATCATGGCTGTATCTGGTATATCAAGTCCAGTCTGATGTCTGGCCATCGTGGCTGTATCTGTGGTCTTTCAAGACCTCTCTATCATGGCTATATTATGTGTGGTCTAACAAGACCTGTCTATGTCTGGCCTATTGTGGCTGTATCTGTGGTCCATTGAGACCTGTCTATACCTGTATCTGTGGTCTATCGAGACCGGTTTATGTCTGGCCGTCATGGCTATATCTGCATGGTCTATCGAGAACTGTCTATGTCTGCCCTATTTTGGCTGTATCTGCGGTCCATCGAGACCTGTCTATACCTGTATCTGTGGTCCATTGAGACTCGGTTTATGTCTTGCCATCATGGCTATTTCTTGCTGTGGTCTATCGAGACCTGTCTATGTCTGGCCTATTGTGGCTGTATCTGTGGTCTTTCGAGACCTTAAATTAAATTAAATTAAGTAATTTAAGAGTACTTAAATTACTGTCCTTCCGTCTTTGAAATGAAACTTTCATACATTTAGATTTAATTTATATATAGTTATGTTTATTTAATACAATTTAAAAAGAAGCATAAACACAATGAGGGGTGTCTGTTTTGTCTGTTTTTGTGACTAATGTTTCTTTTGTAAACCATGGAATATAAAATTCAATATAAATTCTGGGTATTGCATTGGACTCTACGATTGGCGGAAGTTATCGAGCATCTTTAAACCTTCACCGGCAATACAGCTGTGCAAGAGCCCATTGTGGCTGTATCTGTGGTCTATCAAGACTTCTCTATGTCTGGCCTATCGTGGCTGTATCTGTGGTCTTTCGAGACCTGTCGATGTCCGGCCATCGTGACTATATCTGTGGTCTAACAAAACCGTCTACTGTATGTCTGGCCTATTGTGGCTGTATCTGTGGTCTATCAAGACCTGTTTATACCTGTATCTGTGGTCTGATTGAGATCCGGTTTATGTCTGACCATCATGGCTATATCTGTGTGGTCTATCGAGACCTGTCTATGTCTGGCCTATTGTGGCTGTATCTGTGGTCGATTGAGACCTGTCTATGTCTGGTCTATTGTGGCTGTATCTGTGGTCTATAGAGACCTGTCTATGTCTGGCCTATCGTGGCTGTATCTGTGGTCTATCGATACCTGTCTATGTCTGGCCTATCGTGTCTGTATCTGTGGTCTATTGAGACTTGTCTATGCCTGGCCTATCGTGGCTGTATCTGTGGCCTATCTAGACCTGTCTATGCCTGGCCATCGTGGCTATATCTGTGGACTATCGAGACCTGACTATGTCTGGCCATTGTGGCTATATCTGTGGTCTATCGAGACCTGTCTATGTCTGGCCTATCGCAGCTGTATATGTGGTCCATCAAGACATGTCTATGTCTGGCCTATCGTGGCTGTATCTGTGGTCTTTCAAGACCTGTCTATGTCTGGCCATCGTGGCTATATCTGTGGTCTATCGAGACCTGTTTATGTCTGGCCATCGTGGCTACATCTGTGGTCTATCGAGACCTGTCTATGTCTGGCCATCATGGCTATATCTGTGTGGTCTAACAAGACCTGTCTATGTCTGGCCTATTGTAGCTATATCTGTGTGGTCTAACGAGACCTGTCTATGTCTGGCCTATTGTAGCTATATCTGTGTGGTCTAATCGAGACCTGTCTATGTCTGACCGATTCGTGGCCGTATCTGTGTTCTATCAAGACCTGTCTGTGTCTGGCCATCATGGCTATATCTGTGTGGTCTATCGAGACCTGTCTATGTCTGGCCTATCGTGGCTATGTCTGGCCTATCGTGGCTGTATCTGTGGTCTATCGAGACCGGTTTATGTCTGGCCTATTGTGGCCGTACCTGTGGTCTATCGAGACCTGTCTATGTCTGGCCTATCGTGGCTGTATCTGTGGTCTATCGAGACCTGTCTATTTCTGGCCTATCGTGGCCGTATCTGTGGTCTATCGAGACCTGTCTTTGTCTGGCCTATCGTGGTTTTATCTGTGGTATATCGAGACCTGTCTATGTCTGGCCTATCGTGGCTGTATCTGTGGTCTATCGGACCTGTCTATGTCTGGCCTATCGTGGCTGTATCTGTGGTCTATTGGACCTGTCTATGTCTGGCTTATCGTGGCTGTATCTGTGGTCTTTCGAGACCTGTCTATATCGGTGGATGTATCTGTGGTCTATCGAGACCTGTCTATGCTCTGGCCTATCATGGCTGTATCTGTGGTCTATTGGACCTGTCTATGTCTGGCCTATCGTGGCTGTTTCTGTGGTCTTTCGAGACCTGTCTATGTCTGGCCTATTGTGGCTTCATCTGTGGTCTATTGAGACCTGTCTATATCTGGCCATTGTGGCTATATATTTGTCGTCTAACGAGACCTGTATGTGTCTGGCTTCGTGGCTGCATCTATGGTCTATCGCGGGTTTGCCGGTCCTGGCCCTGGGGGGGCACTGTCCCTGTGGAGTTTGGCTGCAGCCCTGATCAAACACACTGAGCAAGCTAATCAAGGACTTCAGGATAAGTAGAAACTCACAGGTAGGTGTGTTTTGAACGGGGTTGGAGCTGGGCTCTTGTGGCCTTCCGGGCCGAGATTGGTGAACTGTGGTCTATCGAGTCCAGTCTATGTCTGACCTATTGTAGCGTATCCGTGTTCTATCAAGACTTTTGTATGTTTGGCTATCATCATCTGTATCTGTGTGGTCTATCAAGATCTGTCTATGCCTGTATTCATGGTCTATCGAGACCCGCCTGTGTCTGGATTATCATGATCGTATCCGCGTGGTCTATTGAGTGTATACATGGGTATATGACTAATGTTCATCATGCTAATTATAGTATCTCCCTTTTTCCTTTTAGGGACATTTAGGATTCACTGACCGGTGGGTATACTTTCGTTCATCAATTTTGGGGGTAGGCTGGCCCCGTCCCGATGGATCTACAATCCACCTGACTTTTGGGGGTCGGCTGCGCCCTGCCTTCGTCTTCAGGCAGGAAATGCTGATCCGCTGACCCTCGGATAACGATCTATGGACAGGGCCTACGCCAAAGAACTTTGCAAATTATTGCCTGCTGGGCTGTCAATAAATGGATGTTTTGTTACATCATTTTATCTCCTGAGTCTTTCTGGTAGAACTCAAAGCATCAGGACCTCAGACCAGCTCTTTGTCTGTTACGGAGGCCAGCAGAAGTGGAAGGCTGTCTCCAAGCAGAGGATGGCCCACTGGATAGTGGATGCCATCGCCTTGGCTTACCAAGCTCAAGGCGTGCTATGCCCACTCCGGTTGCATGCACACTCTACGAGAGGCATTGCATCATCTTGAGCTGTGGGCTGGGCAACACCTAACACGTTCGCTGAGATACTATAGCCTATGTGTAGAGCCGGTCTCCTCCTGTGTTCTCACCCTAAACGGATAGAAGCACTGAGAGGCCCGGCTCTGTCGGCTTGCTACACCCTACTGTGCAAACCAATTGCTCAAGACTGAACAACCTGTCGAGTCCTCCAACACCCCTCGCCCCGGACATGGCGGAGCGTCCGGAGCCAGGCCCATGTCCGCTGAATCCTTGAGAGCCAGAACTGGGCTGAGTACCATATGTGCGACCCTTTGTGGATCCCATATGTGTATATATTCCATGTTTGCTCCTAAGATGGAAGCCCGTGTCTTTCCCTTGGGCTAAGTCACCCATTATCTCATATGCAGTACAGCCTTCAGGTTAGTCCATATGTATTTCCACATAACTCTTTAAAGAAAGTGGGTTCCGCAGCGTTTCCCTCCAAAGTCTCACTGTATAGATTATAGAGAAACAACAGTGTCAGACACTCCCCCTGTAAGCCCTCCTCTTAGTGTCCTTCCAGGCAAGAAGATGCAGAGGCTTGCATATAGGGCACTGGATGGGGTGCAGCGACAATGGCCAATTTCTATTGGTCAGTCATGACCTACGTTGTAGTGACTGACCGTCGCCATATCTGCTGCCACCCGCCAGGGAGCTAGAATCCCAAGTTTGGCTCTGAAGACTCAAAAAACTGAAATGCAATCTCAAGAGCTGCTTGTTATATACCCGCGCTTACGAGGCCGCACAGCTGATGCAAATGATTGCACGCCAATGTGCATTAGCTTGTTTCAGATTCACACAAAGTAAATTGGCTCTCTAGCGAGATTCCTTTTGGTCAGTCATGACCTACGTCTCCATTCCCTCCCCTCAGGGAGCGAGGGTTACCATATGGAACCGAGACGTTAATGTTAGTAACATCCTCAAAAAGATAGATTTCTCACTTATCACCCTTTACATGCTGATAAACCACAGTCTACCAGAGATGTACACATAAAGAGGTGAAAAAATTAATCATTAGTGTAGAATTTAATAATAATAATAATAATAAAAACAGGGACATTTTAGTTGTTGTCAGTTTAACAAACAGTTTAGATGTACTTTGTCTTCCTTTTCTCTTGCCTTTCACAGAGTTTATGAGGTCACTGTGTGTGACCACTGTCTGTAAATAATGGCCCTCTGTTTAAGAGGAAACCACAGCCCTGCTATTTGTTCCTATCTGGAAAGTCTGACTGGTGCTTCCCTTTTCACTTATACTGTAGACAGTTTACAATCACATACACATTCAGTCCTATACGTGAGTATGTTACATCCTCCCACATGACATTAGGATACTGAAGAAAACTAAAATCACATTTAGTGGTCATGTGCAGGGATATGTCATGCTACTGCATGACGCATGTAAGATATTACTTATAAAATTAATGTGTTAGGAAGTCCTGAATTGCCCTTTGACCATGTTGTAGGCTGGTAAATAAACAAGATGCACACTTGTTTAAGTAATGTTTGATTTTGAGTCATTTGAAACAGCAGAAAGCACTGTTCACTTTTTGTCAAACAATAAACATAATTTTAACATTATACTGTCTGTTTGAAGTTTGAACACACTGAGACACAGGAGACTTCCTGATTTTTAATTTTTTTAAAGATCAGACAGCAGGATGGAAAAAATGTGCGGACAATGTGAGATCCACTGGCTTAGAAGGTCATGAGAAGAAAGGAACTTACATGGTTAATATTCTCAGGTTCCCCTGTATAAACGATCAGAAATATGATTAGGAAAAAGAGCTATTTCAACACAACCTACTGTTTGCATTACATAATGTTTTGTGTCATTTGTGTGTGTATATGTGTGCTCTCTTAGCTGGTTGTACCTCGAGAGGTCTGAAGCTCACTATATACAGTCTCTGTGCCTTTTCTTAGAGGAACTAAGGAACAAAATAAAATGAGGGTTTAAGATGCATTAAAAAAACAATAAAAAATAAATAATAATAATAGTAAATATAACTGCAAGCAGCAACACAGGGCCAAGCCCTTCATGGCACCACAAGCAGACCAAGTACATCAAGCTACATGTACAGCAAACAGAACAAGTGCAGCAAGAACAGCAAGCAGAACAAGTGCATCAAGTACAGCAAGCACAACAAGTACAGCAAACATAGCAAGTACAGAAAGTACAGCAAGCACAGCAAGAATAGATACCACAATTATGATTTTCTGACAAACTGTTCAAAAGTTATTGGCCAAAATAGCATTTTTTTCAAATCTCATGACCCATAGGTGTCACTATTCCCAACTTTGGCATGGAACCTCAGAACATGCTTTAGATGAAGTGTACCAATTCTCGAATGATCAAACTTTGGCCAATCTTTTTTTTTATTATTTACTTACTTTTTTTTTTTTACTGTTAGAACAGTACTTCTATGCGGCTTGGTCCGAAGATCATTTGAGCATGTTTGGAGAAAATTGGACAGAATTTGAAGGAGGAGTAGCAAAAAAAAAAAAAAAAAAAACTGAATACTGTACATTTCAAAATGGTCACTACTGTAATGGGCTGGGTCTTAATGTAAGGTGTTGGTTGTGATCAGCATGATGAGTGGAATCAGGTGTACTAAGTTGCATGTCTCTAGATCAAAGGCTTCAAAAGTTATAACCATTTTAATGTTGAATTTTTTAACTGGTGGTGGCGCTATAGAGTGGGTCCTAGAGACTCAAAAATTGCTACAATTACTTTTCATTACCATCACTATAAGTGTGCCAAATTTCATCATTTTCATATGTACAGTTCATAGGGATGCCATAGACTTCCATTTACAGAATAATAATAAGAAAACTAACAGATACAATAGGGGCTAACAAGTAGTATTTTCTTTTGCTTTAATTTTTCTTTTATATATATATATATATATATATATATATATATATATATATATATATATATATATATATATATATAAGAAATGTTTGTGTAAAGAGTCAAATGCAAACTGTAACTGTAGTTCTGGATAAGTAACTGGCTATTGGAGTTAGCAGGAACCTAATTAGTCTGGCCTTTCCTGTTTATAAGATGTCTCTGTAATTAAATCCAGGGCCCTCTGATAATTTGGATGGTTGGACACAGACCCCAGGAAGTGGCTTTCTCTTAATCAGCTCATGTATGGCAAGAATAATCTTCCTCTTCAAAGGCAAGAGGAGCGAGAGGAGAAAAAAGAGATGGATATAATTTTAAAAGGTTGAACTTACTTTTTTTAGGATCTACAGGTTAGAGGATGAACCACCTCTGTGTACTCCACGTCACCTTCATTTGGTGACTGCAGGCTGTCCTGATTAGTTAAATCTGGTAGAAAAAAATTAACAAGAACAAAATCAAGTAGTTGAGAGATTTTGAGAATTCAGGTACAGTATATGCTGTAAGAAAAATGCAAGTAGTTTGGACAGTGCATGGGAACCGGCATTCAGAATATCTACTTGAGTGGTGATGTACCTGGAGGTCTTTCACTCCAATCACTCTCTTGTAATTCACCTCCACTGAAACACAGCAAAAAGAGTGCATCAGCCAAGGTCAGTTACACAGCCACCGTTCTCAGCTGAAATCAAATTATTTGAAGTACATTCATTCTTATCCCAATCTTTACCAAAATATGTTATTTTCAGATTTTAGATAATTGAGTCACCTGAGACGTTGGAACGACACGCACACACACGCAGACTTTACCAAATCTATAAGCTCACTTTCGTCAGCATGTTAAGCATGTTTTAGGATTAGTCAGTGACATTTGCCTAGACAGAACAGTTTGCTTTGTCCATCTACAAGTTTTCCACTTTAGCAACAATCGCTTAATATTTTTGAAGCCTTTGGCCTGCTTTGAGAGACATTGCATCTGAACTAAACAGTTTGGTCTGGAAACTAGTGACTGTGCAATAGATTAGACAAATACAAAAGCAGGAAATTGTACACTGAAATAAATGCCTATGCAAAGTTGCCATTCAAATGTGATTTAAAGGGATACACCACCCAAAAATGAAAATTCTTTCTTCTGCTGAACACAAAGGAACATTTGACTTCCATAGTAGGACAATTCTTATGGAAGTCAATGGTGCCAAAAATTCCAGTAATTTATCAAAATATCTTCCTTTGTGTCAGAAGAAGAACTCATACAGGTTTGCAACCACATGAGGGTGAGACAGGATTTTCATTTTTGGGTGGAGTATTCCTTTAAACCAAAGGAGGTGGATCTTAAAAACAAAACTTTATCTTTTGCAAAGATCAAAATTCAGATAGATTAAATGATACCTAGTTTATATCTCATTCAAATATGTTAAAAAGACAGTCTGGAAAAAGTCAGACATTGACAATCTTTCAATAAGAGGGAAGAAATTCAAAATGAGGAAATTCCAAATAAAGCATTTTATTAGATTTAAAAGTGTCTACCAAATCTGAATTTATGTACCAATTAAACACATACACACAATCGTATAAAGTAAATAATGCCTTAACACAGACACTTTTAGTGTAAATTGAAACAAACAAACAGCATCTATTAAAAACATATGATGATGGAAGCAAAAACATGCACATTAAAGCAATGCAGTAAAATCAGAGAAAAGCACACAGTGAACAGATGATACAGATTCTGTCAAGATAAATGATGAGCCAAACTGATATGATACAGGTGAGTTAAACATTTTTCTCCTGTTGTAAGGAGAAGATGGGGCCGTTGATTTTAATACTTTAGTTGCCAGCATCAAAAAGTGACATAATTTGATAACAAATTGACCATTTAGATATTGTCTAGATGGTCTCTTGGTTTTCAAAACTGTCTCCCTTAATTGTGGAGATTTCATGTCCCATACTGTAGGTCACCTTGCCCGTCAAGTCGTCAAAGTGTAGTAGATCTGGGTGTGGAATTAGAAAGTGAGTTTGACAGCGTACACAGTGTCTTAGTACAGTACATTTAGTGGAAACTGGCAACTAAATGTAATGGTCATAGATTAACACACGCATAAGTTATGTAAAGACAGATAGCAAAGCTTGAATGCTCCTTGTCTGTCCTCTTGACTCATGAAAATGATGTGTTTCACCGAACAGCATATGCTCTGAAAAAATGAAGTTGCACTTTAACAGGAAGAAAGGGGAAGGCTGATTCTTTGTTTAACAAAGAATCCACTTAAATCTGTTCCACACAACATCAGTTTTTCACCACTGACTTGAGATGAGCTCTATGTCAATATAAAATTCTATATTTCAAGGAAGGATTTGTCAGTGTTGCAAGAGTTTTGGCCTGAAAAGGTAAATGACCACAACATAGACTAATAGTGAAAAAAGTGAAAGAATAAATAGAGTGGATGATTGATGACTGAGAAACAAATTAAAAATATAAAGAGACTACCTGTGTGGGTATTATAATGGGGGTCATGGGTGGGACTCAGTGTTAGAGAGTCATCTGATTTAAGACTTGCAGGCTTTCTGAGGATTGGTGAGAGAAAAATCAAAAGTATTCATTAAATATTCACCTTTACCTAACGTTCTTGGTCGTCTATGGATAAAATAAACTGAGGATTCCCTTTAAAACAGATTTGTCTGTTTGGGACCAAATGACCTGCACAGGCATGGTCAGTAGCTGTGGTGTAACAACTATCTAATAACACAAAACCCCCTTGTCCCTCTAATGCCGTCAACTCAAGACCAACTTATACATAAGCCAGTCAACTCACACTGATAGTTTGGCAGCCATCTCTCTTTTACCTGTGACAGAGAGAAAAGTTGAAAAGGGAGTTTTGTTCACATATCAGAAGTATAGGTCTGTAGGTCTGTAGGTCTCTCTACCTTGCTTGGCCTTGTAGCGCATCACAATGAAAAGGATCAGTAGCGCCATGAACAGCATGCAGAACACAGCAATCAAAGCCTTTTTCCACATTGCCAGGCTCACTACAGGGAGGGCAAGTATAAAGAGGCATATCAGAAAATGATTAGTCAACAAATAATGTGGACTTTCTTTATCACCTTTAAGATTTTAAGGTCATCCATAAGTTAAAATTTTGTCACCATCTACATGTCTTTCGTAACTTGTATGAATTACTTTCTTCCGTGGAGCCAGAAGGGGTTTTTATTAGCAAAATGTTCCAAGATGTTTATATATATATATATATATATATATATATATATATATATATATATATATATATACACAGTATATATATATATATATGAAATATTTTTCATAAAATTGAAAGTTGTCCATGGCTGTCAAGCTATATTTTTAATGAATAGTGATTTTTAATGTCAGTCTGTTCTTCACAAAAAATAAAAAAACATATTGCATGGCTTCAGAAGACTTGGAAAATAACACATGACACATGGCTTTCACACCAGGTAGTTTGAGGAACTTAGTTCCAAGAACTAGCCACCAAGGTGGTTCCCCTGAAACGAATGGTTCCCTCAGGAACATTTTCCTGGTTGCATTCGGACCGCCAGTACAAACTCAACTGACAGAATCCACGCTCGTTGTTGTGACTTTTATTTTGGCGCCACTAAGAACGCCAGAGCCTGAGCACATTGTGCTTGCATTCTCTCTGTTCATTAGTTTACGATCTGTCTAAGCTTTGTGGTTGGTGTCCAGTGTTGCTATCTGAGCAGAAATACATAATAATGTTTGGCTTGGTTCCATCAAAGTTGCGTTGGATTGTTCGGCCAATCAGCATTAACTAATGTTACTGGCAATTCCCATAGTTGTGGTTTAGACCCTACTCTGAAGCAGGAGCTATAACTTAGTTCCTCCAAAAGGAGTTCCGATAGGACTCTTTCCTAGTTCCTGCTACGCAAACAAATCACACACAGAATGTGTTGTTCTAAAACATTAGTGAGATTAAACTTTATACTCTCTGCAAAAAAAAAATAAATAAATAAAAAAAAAATAAAAAAAAAAAAAATAAATATATATATATATATATATATATATATATATATATATATATATATATATATATATATATATATAATGATTTTAAGAATGAACCAAAGTATTCTAATAAAAAACCTGCATACGCAATAATTATATTATTTAGGGAAGAACTGAAAATATTGTATTCATTTACAGTATGTAGTAAGTCTTGATGTCATTTCATAGAATTGATTATTGATTTCATGAAAATCCTAAAGAAGCAAATGTTTAGGACTTCATTGCAAACTTTGAAACAGAAAGCACAAATGAAACTCTTTATGATGAAGAAAGATAATGCTCACCTTCGATCTTGACAATGTCACTCCTGCTTGACATGTCTGCCGTGTTAAATGCCTCACAGTAGTAATTTCCACTGTTTTTCCTTTTCACTGTACTCAGGACAAATGAGGATGAATTACTCCTGAACTGTTGTGGTGTGAATTTCTGTGTGATCGCTGCCATAAAACCTAAAACTGATTGGTGGAGAGCCTTTTGCAATGCCACATATCAGGGTAACATCATTGCCCTCTTCAATGTTTTCAGGAACTGGAAGGACTGTCAGTAAGGGCTTCCCTACTGGAACTAAAGACAAGAGAAAAATGAACTCAAAGATGTCTTTAAAACAAAATTTAATTCTAGGCCATTGGTTTTACTAAGTGACATAACATGAAATCAGTGGAATCAGCCAACTTCCAAGGAGGCCGCACGAATGACTTAAATGCATTTAAATGAATAAATTAGTAATAACATATAATAATGATCTAACTGTATTCTAAATTAAAATCCAAAACCCAGACAAAATCAAGATAAATCATATATATATAATTTTTTGGAAGAACATACAGATCTTGAAACTTTATGAAAAAAAAAAAGTTAATTATTTAAATATCAATACTCCACATTCCTGTTAGTTTTAAAACAAGCAGTTTTTCGATATTTGTGGAAGAAATATTAAAATATATATATTTTAGCCTATAATGGAAGGCCCTTTGAATATTAAGTTGGAATCACTGCATTAAACCACATAGCCTAAATAAAATTACAGTATACTATGACACACTGGACCAAACCTTTTCTTATAGAATCCCGAAAAACTATCATGTATAAATAACACAAAACTATAGTCAGTTACATTTGAAATACGCACACGCAGAACTAAAAAAAAGTTTGAAAAAATCTGCATGATTGCAATGGCCATCATTTATAAAGTTATTTATCTAATCATTGGGTAAAAATTATTTTTCATATTTTTTCAATCAAATTGGGTTGAAATGAAAACAAATCAATGCTAATAACATATATGTTTACAATGAACTCACCTATTACAGTCACCTGTAGCCTTTCACTCATCTTGACTGTGACATCATTATTCTTTGCTTCACACATGTAACTAGTAATGTCTGAAGGAGTTGATATCAAGGCTAAGAAACGAGCCTCCTCTTGAAAGTGAGACACCTTGGTCCAGTTCAGAATAAAGTTGTTACTCTTTAGAGAATAGGTAATTGGCAGACTTCCATTCTCAGAGTGGCAATGGATCCAAAATGCCTTTCCCACGATAACAGGACCATCAACTGTGATCTCAGGCTTTGAAACAAGCACTTAAGAGAAACAATGGTTAATTAATACTCTTATATTGATCAGATTTTTTGGTTAGTTTTCAAGACAGAGTTGATAGGCATACCTTTTGCTCCAAACAGCAGCATCGAGCTCTCTTTGATAATCCCATTGGCTTCAGCCTTACACACGTATTTCCCATTAGTCGCTTTGCTTGCAGTGCCACTGTATCTGTTATTCTTTATTACAAATTTGTCGTCTCTAAATATTGAATACTTTATATCCTCCCTTTGAATTCTCTGAGGCAAGGCTGCTGATTTGGCATCTAATGTCAAAGTGTTGTCCTTCAAATACTTCACCAGGATGAATGCTCAGGGAAGGTATAGAGAAAATCTCTGAGGCAAAAATATGTAAGTCATTATTAAAAGAATATTTTAATACATTATTAAGAGAATGTATTTATACGTTTTTGACCAAACAAGAAGCAAAGTGAGGAAGCAAACAAGGTCTGACGTGCATAATATAAGATGTGATTGTGCAGATTCACACAAAAAAATAATACTGAGTGTTTTTATGGTGCTATTTTTGTCCTGTCTGCACACCGACAGCTCATGGCCACTGCATGCTTCTAAACACATCATGTACTAATCAAAAAATCTCTGTTAATACATTATTTAGGTGAAATTTCACAAAAAAATACATTATGAAATAATATCGATAAACTTTCAATATCTCTCACCTTTTACAGTGATGTTCAAAGAGGAGGATTTATGAACACCACCGATGATTGAAATGCACTCATATTCTCCAGAGTCATTAACCTTAGCCAACATAGCATAATCTTCATGTGTCATGTTCAAACTAAGCAAATTGTGTCCATGGCTGAAAATGATTCTGAGTTCTGAGTTTGTCTGGTGAGTCATATTCACTCTGCAACTGAAGGTTATGTTATCTCCCTCAGTGACGTCTGTGTATGGCATGACTGTAATATCAGGTTTGATCTCCAGCTCTAAATTGGAACAGAATGTGTAAATATTTAAACTTAATTCAAGGATAAAAAAAAAGTAAAAATACCTTCCTACCTTCAATGTGAACACTAATCACATTACTGTTGTTTGAACTTTCTACTCTGCTACCAAGATTAATGGAATAGTAGCAAAACATATTCACAGTTCCCATATCAAGGGTCAGGTTCAGCTCAGCTTTGTGACTATTGGAGTCCTTCCGGCAGAGTTCCTTAGATCCATCTCTAAAGAAATACGTCAAATGACCTGTTTCTCCCTCTGCTGTACAGACAGCAGTAACATGATCCTCCTTCTGCCAATCTCAGTTTATCCACTGTTAGGACTGGCACCAGAAGACCTGCAGACACATCAGTTGATATTAGGATTCAAGAACAAGAAACTTCTTGACATTGAACTGATGTGTTATTCTACCTTTCACTGTCAGGTGTTTGGCACCACTCTCCTTCTTCATCTTCTCAATGACAACTGCACATTTGTATCTGCCAGAGTGAATCACTCTGGCATCTGGTATATAGAGAGAGTCCATAGCATTGGTCTGGTCAGTAATTATGTGATCATCTTTGTAGAATATGTATTTATAGTTGAGGTGAGACCCTGAGGTGTGGCTAGCTTTTGCCTGGCATTTCAGTGACACGTTTGTACTTCTTTGAACTTCATTCCTGGGCTGAATAAAAAGTTCCACATTTTTATTAAGATCTCTAGGGAGGAAAAAAAAGAGACATCTTACCATTGGACTCATCTCATGAGTCGATTGTTCGTATGGTTCATTAAGCACAGTGTTTGATACCCTTATGAGGCAAGCAGGAGGACAGAACTGTCTTATTCTCTATCTCCCTTTTGATAGCAGTGCCCATGGGGTCTGAACATTCAGGGCAGGAAGGAAAATAGTTAAATATATTTCGAGGGATCCATCTCTGGGGATTAGAACTATTTAGAAAATCTCTGTCCACACACATTTTATTTTAATAGAGACTGTTACAATGCAATGCTTTCTAAAGATTCCAGTTAATAAAAAAAGTAATATAACACTTTAGTGGCATATTAAAAGTTATATCAGTATACAATTTTATAATTTTGTGTTTTATGATTTTGTTTTCATACAGCTATGTTTATTAAACCCTTTTCCAATATTGCTGTTTTTAAATCCTTTACTAGTATGGTAAGGTAAAAAAATGTGTTTAAACAATATCAAGCGTTTGGTAACTTTATAATGAAACTTTAGTTGGGATGCATGCATAATTGTACATTTACCTCATGCATACACTCTAAAAATGCTGGGTCGTTTTAACCCAACTTTGGGTCAAATATGGACTAACCCAGCTGTTGGGTTAAATTTTTACATTACATTTTTAACCCAACATTTCGGGTTTGTCCATATTTGACCCAAATTGGGTTAAAACAACCCAGCATTTTTTAGAGTGTATGCTGAAATTCAGTAGCAGATATGGCCAAGACAAAAGAGCTCTCACAAAAGCTATGAGAAGTTGTTTGATTACTTCCAATAGGCTATGGCTAAGAACATTTCCAAGACATTAAAATATTTATATTGAAATTGAATCAAGGGTGTAATAAAATCCGAAGGCATCAAGATCAGAGCAGCTGAGGAGAAAAAAACAAACAAAAAAACAAAGGCTTGCAAGATGATCTGTTGAATGGAAGAAACTTTTTTTGTGCAGACTATAAAAAGAACCCTAAACAAACATTGACTTCATGCCTGGACATACTCCAAACGAAAGCCACTCTTGACCAAGAGAACATAAAAGGCTGACTCGAACATGCTAAAAGGAATTTGGATAGGACTGTGTAGTTCTTGGAAGATTGTTAGGAGTGATGAGACCAAAGCAGATTTTTTTTGGATCAGCCGTATGTCTGGTACAAAAATAAGGCATGGCTTATGACTAAAAGAACACCATCCGCAGGGTCAAACATTTCAGTCTTGTTATGGGGATGTTTTGCTGCTGCAGGAAGTTAAAATCTGGACATGACCGACGTTATAGATTCTTTAAAGTATCAAACAATTTTGGCAAAGATTATGATTCCTTTAATTCATAAAACTGAAGCTTCACTGGATCATCAGACTTTCTGGTACAAGGATACCAATATATCCAAATCTACCCAAGCTTGGTTTTTAATGATCTGTGAGATTTGAAGAAAGCAGTGGCAGCATGAAAACCAAAGCATATCAGTGAGCTGAAGCTTCTGCACACAAAGAATGGCCTCAGATTTCAGTATAGAGGTGCCAAAAATTTTAAGCACTTACAGGCAATGTATGTTTAAGGTTATAAAAAGTAAATGATTCTCTACAAATTTGGGAGGTTGAATAATTTTGTATATGGATATTAATAAACTTTTTATTATGATCACACCCTTTATAATAATACAATAAAACCTGTATAATAATTATATTGACGTCCTCTATAATAGAGAGGCATTAAATATTTGGCTACTTCACAAATGAGCATTCAACATCTATTTTAGTTTCTAAACTTGATATTCTTTATGAGGGCATTTAGATGTGAGTGATTAATTTGGTCACCATTTCTTTTTGTTCTTTACTACTTTAATTTTTTATTTTTTTTATTGCACTGCAGGACTAAATAAATGAACAGTATTTCCACATAAGCTGGCAAGGCATAGTTTAAAGGAGCAAAAATTCTACAATATAAATAGCTCCATCAACTACAGTGACATTATGTGATTTGGATTCAAGCTTATATTTGGCTGTCAGAGCATCATGCCGAAAAGTTACGATGCGTCAAATCACACGGCCTGAGTTCTTCTATGCCTCACTTCCCGCTAATTTCTAGAACCAATGCATGTGACAATACAAATGGACATGTTTTCAAAAACAAACCGCACTGAGTAACACAGTATAGCATAGCAAAGCATAGCAAAAATCCTTAATCCAAATAATAAGGATTTTATTTGTATTAATAAATAGGGTCAACATATTTAAAATCCTTATTACAATTACATTTAACAAACCGAAAACAACTACTGTACTTTCCACAGTTAAATAATAATTATAATATTCTGGAAATGAATAACAAGGCAGAAAAATGAGCAGCTTACAGACCTGCACAGGCTTCCTCTGCTGATGTCAGATGTCATTGAAGAGGGTGAATTCAAAAAAAACAAAAAACAAAACAAAAAACCCAAGACAAATTCATATCCAAGCACCTTCAATACCCGTTTAAATCAGAATTGAGAGATAAAAGGTGTCCTTACAGGTGAAGAGAAAGAGGAGGAGAATGGCGCCCATCCTTAGAGAGGGCTGGATCTTCACCTGCATGGCTGAGCGCTTGCTAACCAGTGTGTGTGTATATGTGTTGTGGGACAAAGTGAATTGGGACTGAAAGGAAGGAGATGTGTATGTAGTGTTTCACTTCTGCCTGGTTATCACTTCATGCAGCCTCTGTGCTCTTAATTTCACAGGAAGTGAGTGTTGCTTCCTGAGGAAGTGAGGCCAGGAGCTGGAATGTTCACTCTGGCTAGATTTGCATCTCTCTGATGAGGGAGGAGGCTGGTGCAATGGACAAGAGGTAGAAGTGAACCTGTCAGTACTCTTCAGGTAAAAACAGAGACTTCCACATCCAATCGTGAACCAGCAGAGCCTCTCAGAGAAGCGAAAACAGGAAATGATAAAATAAATAAATAAAGAAATTTAAAAAAGTGCTAGATGATTACTCCTGTTTTAACTATGAAACCATGTCTGGCTTTCAGTCTTCCTGTAATGATCGGAACAAACAGAATACTTTTGTGGACGCAAAGCAGCGACACATTTAAGATATAAAATCTGAATCATAAGAATGACAATTGCTTTTGTTCCAGTAAACAAATGTTTTGCAAGAATGCAATATTTTTTTTTACTGGTATTTAAATATTATATATTGTTATACAGAAATAATAATAATTAATATAACATGGTTAACGCACACATACATATAAATTAAGGCATTTTGCTGAATAAAAATATTATGGACATTTGTCAACTAACAAAAATAAAAACTGCCAAAATAAAAAGGAACTGGATAAAAGTAGGACAGAAACAAGAAAAGCAAAGAGACAAATCAATCAAACGGTATTATGTAACTGGTTTATTTGAATGATTTCTTCTCGTCTTTTAACCATGGTGAAAAAGCAGTCTAACAGCCACGGAAAACCCATGATTGTTTCAATTCATTTAAATTCTTTTACTTTAACATTTTAAAACCCAAAGCAGGATTAGTAAAAGCAGTTATTTCCAGTTTGATGAAGCCAGAGTACATACCCAATTCCCCACAGCGAGCAGAAAAAAAGTTTAATCTGATGGGAATATACCGGCACAATTCATAAACAAATACACTGATTAAAGTGCAAAACCAAATTATCCTTTCAATGAAAACAAATGTCGAAAAGGGGCAGATAATTCAACAAGAGACTAAAAGGGTCCTGGGGAAAGGTGAAGGAAAAATGTGCTTCTCTCTGTCCTTTCAGGGATTAATGCGAACACAGCAAGAGAATGGCAGTCATACCATGAAATACAAGTTAAAAACTAAACTAAACAAAACCTGAAAAAGAAGAGATTAAAATATGAAAAAATAAAACCTTATCTGGTTAAAATTTTAAATACAGAAATTACATAAACCGGTTAAAATTAATACCAACAATTCAAACACATTCCAAGAACTGGATTTTGGGAAGGTAAGAATCAAACATATCTGTCAGTCATCATTTTGCATCATCAGTGACATCAGGGTGCTAGAGTTGATGGACATTACACACAAGGATGTTTTACCTTCACCATCTCACTAGACAGAACAACAGATTCAGGACTAGTGTTAATTCAACTATAATCAAGGAGCCAAGCTTCAAAATCATCTTTCATTTATCTATAATTTTATGTGAAGACATGAATTAAATTTCCATAAAGAAGTGTAATTTAATAGTGACATGATTGCCCCAAAGGAAAATGTGTAAGAGCTATGCAAGTTTCTCAGTATTTGAGCCAGGATTGTTTCCATCAGTCACCTCACAATGAAAGTTCAGATATGCTAACAGACATTTTTACCAAAATGTGAAAAAAAAAGAAAATTATCAGAGCTTTTACAAAAATACATTTTCATCCTGACCCTTAACCCTTCTAGTTTTATTGATTGGCTAAATGAATCAGCAACTCAAAAGTTCCTTACAAATCTTACTTTAGCACTGTTTAAAGCTTTTATTCACATTATGTACTCTAAAAATGTCAAACACACTTAATATTAAAAAAGTCCCACCTGATTTTTCTGCTGCACTTTAGGGATAGTTCACCCAAAAAATATATATATACAGAATAATTTACCCAAACATTTAGACAAACCTGTGTGACTTTTTAATTTTAAAATTACTGGTCCCCATCCATTTGCATTGAATGAGAAAAGAAAAGCAGTTTGGACACTTTTATCAATATTTATGTCCCACAAAGAAAGGTCATGCGGACGACATGCGGGTGAGTAAATGATAACATTTTCGCATTTGGGTGCACTACCCCTATAGGCTTTTAGCAAACACTTTCATTTTCATTCTTGTGCACACTGATAAAGGACAAAAGCTATCAGCAGCACAGGACAAAATCAGACTTTGAGTACATAAAGTGCTACTATGAGAAAGACATGATACTTGTATTTGATTCCCCATAATGGTGTGCCGCTATGCCAGTGGTCTTCAGCTTGGTCTGGGAATCCACTGCTCTGCACATTTTGTATGTCTTTTTTATCCTATTATCAGTTCATAAATCCCGTACCTAATGAGCTGATGATCTGAATTAAGTGTGATATATAAGGGAGACATAAAATGTGCAGAGCATTGAGTTCTCAGCACCAGGATTGAAACCACTGCTCTATGTTTAACTAAGTTATGTTTAACTAATGTTTAACATTCATGGAGTGAAAGGGAAGGAAAAAGTGGAAACAGATCAGGTCAAACAAACTGCCACATCATGATAGGCTAAAAATATGAAATAGTTTGTTTTTGTTCTGTCAACTGCCCTCAATTTTCATTAAGGAAAAATAACAATTGAGATCATATATGATTTTTATGACCAAATGAGTTACCAGAAGAACCTCTGGAAAGACCAGTGTCCTCAGAAGATGGGGAGGAGTAAATGATGAAGGCGATGATGACCAAGACAACAAAAGTTTTGGCGCTGCAAAATTTCCAGCATGTAGGACAAGCAAATTAAAACTGAAGCTCTGGCATAATCAAATAGGGGGCTTTGTGTGAATAGAGAGAACAAAAAAGTTACATATGACTCTTGAATGCAAGCTTGATGTTATTGTAATGCCCAGGTACCAAAAACTTACTCTCTCTTCTTATCTTTACATTTCTGCCTACAAATCTAAATCCTGATTATTTGAGCTTATTTGAGCTAAAGAACCTTTGCTTAGTCTGGATGCAAATGACGGGTTGTCCCTATTGTCCATGTCCAGTGCTTTAAGATCAGTCATGTGTGTTGTTGAGGTGTAATGCAGCATCTGTGTACATACAGTCCAAAAAAGAGTTGATGTGAAGGGGGTTTGGCACCGTGTGTAAACATGTTAAGCAGGGATGTGCAGGGAAGGTTGTGACTGGCGAAGAGGAGCGCTGCATCGGTTTGCTATTTCTTCACACAAGAAGAAGAGCAGATTCAACTGTACTTCAGCAGAAATATGAAGAGGCATGTGGTTTCAGGAGAACCCACTGAGCAACAGGCCTTCAACAGTTAGCCTAGAACACCCAGTTCTGGAAGTTTGTCCTCTTCATAAGTCTCTGTTTTTAGGTCGATCTCATCAGTACTCTGAGGGCTTTGCATAATGAGGCTAACAGTTCCAAGACAGTCCAAAGCCGGCCAGCATCGGCCGAACCATAAAGTTTTAAGATCTTCATAGCCTACGCCTATTTTAAGTACATACACTCCTTCTGCCCAGCGCAAAGTGTACAATCAATAAATCCATAATGAGAATTATCTTGAGAATAATAATAATGATACTAATATAGTCATCATGTGTGGGTTCAGCAGCCTTTTTAGACATTCATCATGGTTGTTGCATATGTGCAGGAAGTAATTTACATCCAGGGGGGGAGGGCGGGGGCAGCAAGGGATAAAGGTGATAGGTCATGATGTTATCTGAGTCTTTCTCTGCAGAGTAGATGGACATGTAGTAGTCATTACTGCCCACGGCCAGATGAGGCTGAGGAGGTCAAAGAAAATGAATAGGATTATATATGTAAAGTTTTTTATTTTCTATTACAGTGTTACCATAGAAATGATTTTTGTTTTGTTAGCCAATTATACTACAGTGGCCTTACATTATATTGACATCTGTCAATATATCATTAGGGTAAATGGGAAAGTAAATACTGCTTGCATTGATTCCATTGTTTATAATTAATAATGGGAGGCATTACTGATTTAAAATTAGTATTTGAGTGGTCTTCCATAAAGCCTTAAATGTATTATTTGACCGACTGATTTAATAATTTTCAGCATGTGTGCTATTTGCTTATCAAGATACTGTTATATTTATTTGTATATTTTCTTTCTTACTTTTCATTCTCCTCTATTAATATTCTTAAGTTTATCTCATTATTTGATTAGCTATGATGATTGATATATTTCATACTTGCCTTTAATTATGTGCTCATTGTTCAAAATGTAGCAATAAAAACATATTAAATTTGTCATGTGATTTCAACATGCTTGTCACTCTGAGAAAGAGGAGCCCTTCTGTAGATAAAACAGCTTTTTCATCTTGAGCAATAACTATATTTTTAACACTGGTCAAAAGTACTATATACTTCTTGAGAGGTAAAAAAAAACAAAAAACTCAGTGCATCTTTAAATCTTTAAATGCCTCTCGCTTACCTCTCTGCCGTCGTGCGTGGTAGCTCAACCACTGTTCTCGCATGCACGCTCGCTCTAGATAAGATTACAGGATATTTTAACTAATTTGCAGAAAAACTAGTGGATGGTGAGTGCCTCAACAGATAGACCTATAGATAAACTCATCTTTCAGGCTTGACAACAGCGTGAGAAATCAGGAGTGTGGCATGAGATCGAGAGAATAGAGATCGCTAGGACATGTGACCAAATGGGCGGCAACGTCATCAGAACGCAAAGAATTATGGGTATGTTTGGCCAGTTTACATGGGCTGTCATAGCAGGCTTGCTTTCTGACATGAAAAAAATAAATCGTACAAAATGCAGCGGGCTAAAGATAACATTGTTCGGAGCCAGTGCTTGAAGTGGGGCAGTACTTACTGGTACGCAGTACCAGCACTTCTACATTTTACGGTAACACTTCCTTTTACAGTCCAGTTACCCATGTAAATACTATGTACTTATTTTAGTTAGTACAATTACTGGGTAATAACTAGTACTAACCCTGAACCTACCCCTAAACCTACCCCTGTTCCATGTACTTACCGTATATTAGCCAGTACTTTATAGGTAAGTACACTGTAAGTACACTGTAAGTACTGTACTGTAAAAGGAACGTTACCCATTTTACTCTTTTAAGCATACCTGCACTGTTTCTTGCGTACCACTATGCAACTGACAGAAAAGTGTGATGGCCGCTTAAACCCTTATTTACACTGCACATCTGCGACAGTACAGCTACCGGAGCCTGATCGCGGCCACCGCAAGCGTGATCAGCACGTATTTTTCCGGTTTGCATGTTAATCAGTGAGTGCGTGTCACACCGCGCGGAGGAACGGCGCGTGAGCAGCAAGTGGAGGTTCGGGCAGAGTCAAGTGAAAGCACACTTTTGATGGTGAAAATAAATATGATTACACACAAAAAGTGTCCGAAATGCACAGAATTTGCATGTCTAGTGTGTTTTAACAAGAACTGGAGTAGGCTACGTCAGAAAAGGAAATGAAGAAAATTCAGAAAAGGATATCCAAAAAGGATATTTTTGAAGACTCAAAAATATTTATTTAGCCATTTAAACTTCTCTTAATTATTCAGTAAAACTATATGTTTTATTAATAAATAAAACGAGCAAACTAGTCAGAATAAAAGCTTTCTTTTAGTTTATGTAATAGCCACAGACAGGTGCCCAAATCAAACCCGAGTGTACTTTTTGTTAATGTTTGCTGTCTTGTAAACATATCGAAGTATGACTGAAAAGACAATATCAGAGCCGTATTTTGTTGTTGTTGTTGTTTACCGTTTACATGCAATTGTTGTATACCTCCAATCTTAACAAACATCAAGAATCAAGTTTATTACTGACCAACTTCTAAAAAGAGAATTTCTTTGTAAAGAAATGCACGCACACACACTTGTTTAAATACATTTATGTTGTTAATAAATAACAATAAATTGTTGTTGTACCAGCAATATTTCCTAGTTTTTTGGGTTTTTTTTTCACTGTAGAAATGTCAAATGTCATGATTTGCCAATGCAAGCGAGTACCGTACCCCTTTTCTCCCACTTCAAGCACTGGTCGGAGCTAAATCCTAATGCATGCAAAGACGAGATATGAAGAGAAAATAAAGGGAATCAAAGGACTGGATCCTTATGAGCATAGTGACTGGCCAGGAGACGTCAACCTGTTGCCCAACTTCCAGCACCCATACACAACTATATTAAATGTTAGAGCATACAGACAAGACACACAAAGTTTTCAGTAACTTCAAGTCGCTGCAGCAGGCCCAAGTCTTTTCTTACAGATGGGTGGGTCCAGGACCTGGAGATTGTAAAAGTGGGGCAGAAAACTTGTCCGTTCAAATGTATGCTATTCCACACTCATCGCTCTCTGTCATTTGCATGTAGTCAGAATTCCTGTCAAGATTGCAATGCTGGAGTGTGCGTGTGTGCCACTGCCAGTCAAAAGCCCCGTTCTCACCGCCAGCGACTTTGTAGCTGTGTGTCGCTAGGCTACTGTGATGTCGCTTGTGGGCCGCGGGTGCGTAGTGCTGTTGCTCTAATGTTATTGGTAAACTGCACGCCTGGCCATATCTATACAAAATAACCATCACAAGTGATATATACAACTATATAATTTTAATTTGACTTGGAATAAATTACTTTTAAGGCTAAAAAGAAACCGTATGCTGTTGGGAGAGTGTTTATATTACCACAGCAGTAATCAGTGGATTAGATCATTTACTAGATTAACGATCGATCAATGAACAAATTAAACTCACTCATACGGTCATAAATTATAAAAACGTCATTCGAATTTGACAAATAATCAATTTCCTTGTCCCTAATAGTCAACGTAATTGATAATTACAGTTTACAACACAGCAGGTAGACGGCATCTTGTACAGCTTGTACACTGTTTGTGCCGCGGATTCCCAAAATGCTTTGCGTTCACCACTGGTAATACGTCACTGGTGACGTCACGTTAGCGATCTATTAGCTCAATTGCTTGAGTCTCACGCTGAATGCGTGAGAGTTGGCAGCCCATATCCCATATTAATATCAATTAATATTACTATTAATTAGTAATATTAATATATTACTGGCTAATATTACTAGGCTAACCTTACAGTAAATCCATGGCAGGCTAAATGTATTCAGTATCAATTCAGATTATGACTATCATTGCAAACAGCTGTTTCTCCTTTTTGTCAGCGGTGTTTCATCTGCATTTAAACAGGTTTAATCTTGATATTTGTGTTATTCGCTGAACCAGAGAATGTCTAATTGAAGAGAATTGGCACTGTCTGGTTACTTCTGGTTTCTGGACTGGCTGCAGTAACACGTCTCTGTCCATGCTGGGGCGCTCGTGGTCGAGTGCAGAATGAATGGGAGTCTATGGGGTTTCACCCCAGAAATCCACTTTTCTCAGGATGTAATTTTTTGTCAAGTAATTTGAAAGTTGCATTCAAAAGGGAGGGCTAAGATAATACACTCAGCTGAAAATGGCATTTTTAAGTTCACTTATCTGTTCTAAAAATCCATTCAAATATGTGATGACGTCATACAATAGCAGAATTCTAGCGTGTTTCGGCCAACAACGGCCTAACCTGTAAGAAATCGAAAGGACATACACTACCGGTCAAAAGTTTTAGATCATTTAATGTTTTTATAAGAAGTCTCTTCTGCTTACCAAGGCTGCATTTTTTGTAAAAAAAACAAAAACAACAACAAAAAAGCCCAACTAATTTCACAAGTAATATTGTGAAATATTATGACAATTTAAATGATTGTTTTCTATTTTAATATATATTAAAATGTCATTTAGTGTCACATGATCCTTCAGAAATCACTCTAATATTATGATTTTATGCTCAAAAACCATTCATTATTACTTTCAATGTTGAAAACAGTTGTGTACATTTTTTTCTAACATTATAAATGTCTACTGTAACTTTTGATCAATGTAACTCATACTTGATGAATAGAAGAATTCATTTCTTTTTTTTCCCCCAAAAATAAAATAAAAATTCTTAGTGACCCCAAACTTTTTAAAGCGTAGTGTTTAATGTTACAAAAGCTTTCCATTTCAGATAAAAGCTTTGAACTTTCAAAAGACTTACTGTTGTTTTGTTTTTTTGTAAAAAAAAAAAAAATAAATCAGCCTTGGTGAGCAGAAGAGACTTCTTATAAAAACATTAAATTATCTAAAACCTTTGACCAGTAGTGTAAGTACTTGTTTATTCGACTTTTGGCCTATAATCTATATTGCACTTGCGGAATCAACAATAAAATCTGATGTCTGATTCAACGACAAGCAGGAGAAAGAGACACATTTAGCCGTTTAGCTCCATAGACTCCCATTCATTCTGCACTCGCCCACGATCACCTCCAGTGGAATTTTAATGGCACTGCAACCAAGATGACACACAACCACAGACAGTAAAAGAAATGGACAGAGCAATCTCATTGGAACTCCACTGAGATGATTGAAGCCCGTTTTCGGCGATTTTTTAGCACTTCCGTCCCTGACGCGCAGACTCAAACAGAGCTTGACGACAGAGTTGTGACGTGAGCAAACCGTCTGTCTTCTAGTGCTGTAGCATGAGAAATCTTAATCATTCCCTTCCGAAACATGCAGAGGCGGAGAGTGTGAGTAGGAGCTGTCCATGAGCTAGGAGAAGGAGACAATTCTGCTAGGTATTCTGATTAATTATTTTGTCATTTTGCCTCCATGTTTCCCTGATTGCGTGCAAGCTTCTTCTCCTATCCATACGGTAATCTCTCCACTGTGCGACAGAGAGTCGCTTGGGTATGACGCAATTGTTAGCATACTTTCACTAAAACTGCTTCTACGGGGCCATAACATAAGCTACAAGGTAATGGAGCAATTTATACATTGTCGTGTTTCTTTAGAAATAAATAAAGGACAAATGGGGTCTTCAAACGCCTCATATGTAAAGTTATTCGCTGTCAAAGTGACGCCAAAATGAATAGGAGTCAATGGGAATGCTAACGCAGGTGAAGTTCTGCTACAAGATGGCAGCTTCCGCGAGGCTTCAACTTCCGGCTCGATGGATTACCCCCTTGCACACAACGAGGCTAATAGGAAGTGCCAAGGCTCTCCATTAGACGGGCTCTGGCTGAACTCAAGCACTTCTAACTGGATCTCATGAGCGAGACGATCAGAAGCGTGTCCGCGTGAGCTCACGCTGCGCTGCCGTTTGGACTTTGAGCCGAACGGATAAAATGCTCTGTTTGGTGTGCGCAATTCAACTGAGTTTCATTCCATTTTTGGTGCATAAACATGATCGAACATTTATCTGCCTCTTGATATCGTTTAATCAAGAAAAATTATATTGCGATAATTATCGTTAGCGTTTTATCGCCCAGCCCTAAGTGTCAGTATATATATATATATATATATATATATATATATAAACTGGATCAACTGTGGCTCGTCTTTAAGCTCCTCAGTATCAGTAGTGATGGCACTAGCTTTTCTAAAACAGATCTCCTTCATTCACAATTCAAGTGGTTCAAAAAACAATTCACAGACTAATTTGAAGAAAACTATTTATTTACATGCAGCTATTCATCATTATGTTTTCAAGTTATAGATTTGGGTGTTTTCAAATAAGTTTCATTCAGTTTGTTTATTTAGTGAAGTTTTACACCGTCATGCTAATTTTTGTTTTAGTACTATTGCTCTAATTGTACAAAACAATTTATATTATACATTTAATAATATTGCCCCTCAGATAGTATAGTTACTTTTGTTAGAAGTGTTGATTTTTTACTAATTATGATTAAAATTTATTTTTCTTGCAGAATTAACATTTATATGCTTTTGAAAACAAAACGTACCAAAACTTCAGCCAAAGTTATGTTAAAATAACGGAAGCATATGGACTGCTATCTAAATATAATAACCCAATGACTTGTAATGAGCTGAGGAATAATAAAAAAAAGCTAAATTCGCTTTGCCAGAAGGGAGAGGTAGCTGAATTTGCACATATGTAGAACCAATCATATTAGTGAACAATTATGTGATGAGTAAAAATTCATGCTACCTTTGCAATGTATATATTCCTTTTGCTGGTGGGATTCTCTGTGATTTATACAAGGTCCTCATGGCTGTGATTAAAGCTTATTCGAAGGCATTGTCTGGAGTCTGTCTGGTATACTGCTGCGTAGCAGGTTAGTGGAGCACTAGAGACCTTATTCCCAAGAATAAGGTGGAATTTATACCACAGTAGCTTGACTTTTGTTCAACTAATTTTAAGTGTAATTTACAGTTCAAAATAGCTTTCCCAACATTGCAGCTTATAGAAATAACAGCTTATAAGGGACAAGGTCTTCATTGAGAATTGTGTCTTACCCAGTAAGGGTGGAAGGCCAGGCAGCTGATGGCTCCGACCCTCTGCCCCATGAAACCATCATAGTATTTGAATGTTGCTGATCACATCCCCATTGGAGTTATACACAGCTATAAACTGATTCATAGAGCCACTAGAGAGAGAAAGTCAGAAAATTAGATAAAAAAGGTATTAAATGAGTTACAAGCATTTAAAGACTAAATTAAATCATGGACATGACATTGCTCTGCATTTTATTCAGACTTTAACTTGATGTAGAAAAAAAATGGGTGGAAATTCACACTTGACAACCAGCAGTCACGTGACAACCATGGATACCTAGCGGACAAACAAACACTGACAAATTAGCGACAAATAGTGGCCAGCCAGGGGAATTGCAGCGTTGCAAATTTCCAATACTACAATCAATGAACTATTTAGACCATATGTTACCGAATGTTAAAATTAGATCTCAAGAAAAGACTAACATACTTGGAACGTGTGATCGATACACACCCGCTGATGTTTTTATTGCTTTGAAGCTGGCAAAGTATCTACCATACTTGGAGCTTGGAGATATTTACATATATCTTTTAGAGAATCCGTCGCGTTACACCGTACAAAATATTAAAGCCTACATAAGTACAGACAGCAAATCTTTTTTTCCAAAAAGTGAATGGGTTAACAACGCTGTCATATGGGAGGTGAAAAACAGGAATATCTTCATAATCGAAGCAAAGGTCCATTTGCTAATGTTTACAGCTACACAAAGTAACATCTGTTCCATCGTGTGATGAGGTCTTCATCTGAATATGTACACCCTGTCTGCTGGCGAATGACAGCTTGAATAATAAAAACTAAAAACTTATGCCAACTGTATCATACATGGCTAGCAAGATGTCGAGCAGCGGGGGCAGCGAAATGCGTATAATCCTGTTAGCAATATGTTAGGCTGTAATGTAGTATAGTAAAAAGTGTACGGTAGTATGCATGCAAAGTACTGTAAGTAATAAGTAGACGCAATTCACCTTTTCATATCATATAAAATCAAATCACTACAGATGACAAAACACCAACTTTTGTATATTAAAACTGGTGACGTCCTGTCAAGATCCTTGATTAGTTTACTGGCTTTTGTTGCTACAGAACGACGTCTTTGCTTGCCAGCCAGTTCTTGTGACATCACGTGCAACGTATGAATTAAGTGCAATGAGAACTGTTGTTTTAAAGTGCCCTTATTATGCTTTTTAAAGGCCCTTCATTTTGTTTTGGAGGTCTCCTGAAACAGGTTTACATGCAACAAAAGTAAAAAAAAACAGTTTCATTTTCTCATAAGATACATTGCACATCACCACATTTTTAGATGATTCTGGAAAGACTTTGATGGATGAATCAGTATCTCTAATCCCTCCATTCTGAGAGCCTACTCTTCTCTGATTGGCTAGATGGCCCAGTCTGTTGTTATTAGTCTACAGCATACAGCAACTGTCGGAATCTAAACATCCATTACCATAACTCATCATAACATCATCATAACATCATCTCTGTCCGGAGGCTTCCTACAGCTCAGTGATTGAACTGTAATGACAGTAACGATGACAACAATTTCACAATATCAATCTGAGAGAAAGTATCAATCTGAGACTACTCCTTTAATGTAAATGTCAAGTAATTTTTTTTACTCATTCTTTATATAAAAATGATTTAAAGGCTAAATATAGAAGGTTTTTCTTTTTATAACACTCTTTTTTGTGAAAAATGATTTAAAGGCTGAAATATGTGAGGTTTGTCTTTTTATAAACCCTTTTTTATGTGTGTGAAAAATGATTTAAAGGCTGAAACATATTTACTATATGTGCCTAAGGGTGGGCCGGGGATGGCAGAGGTTGGTGGCAATGTAAGTTTCTGGATATTTTCCATGATAGAATGTACTTAAAACACAATATGATTTTATATTGTCGGTTATAATATTATGAGATGTGGTGTAAATTATGAGATGTGGTTGCAAAGCGAGGGGTTGTGATTCTGAGGAGCAAGTTATTGAAAATATACTGGGCACTGACCCATCTTTCTTGAGCAAGCGCTTTGCAAATCCCACGTCTGAACTCAGAGATTTGAGAAGCAGTCGACAGTAAAACGACATGCTGTGGGCTGGTAAAGTTGTTCGCGGATGAAAGATGTACAACAGGTGGGTGTTATGCAAACGTATCTTAACGTGAACTTTATTTTATCACACACTTTTTCGACTTGACTTTACTTTGCAGAGCATTGACATTCACAAACAACTATATTACACACTGCATGAAGGGGTAAATTCGAAAAACCATAGTTGGGGCACTTTAAACAAACTGACTTTAAAAATGAGCTACAAATGTGATGTTACAAGCAGAATTATTAATAACTTTAGTGAAGTTTTTTTACTAAACAGCAATATTTTTTAACATTCGAAATGATTGTATGGATGATTGTAAGGTGCATCTCTCTCTCTCACCAAGCGAATAGGTTTGCTTGTGGATGGATGTCCAAAGCTGTCAGTCCTTTCACTGTCTGCAAGATGTTGATTGATTCTGGCATCTGTGGGTCAAAAAAACGCACATCCCCATTCACACTAAAAGAGAGGGGACCCAAATTGTGAACTAACTACAAAAAGAGAATAAGTTATATAATGAAGTGATTTAAATTATTTTGGGATAGAAAAGCAGTTACCTGACACTGATAATATTCCCTTCGGGCTCCTTCTGCAAGTGTGCCTTCACTACCCAAGCACCGTGTTCCCTATACGTCATCACCGAACTGGAAAAAAAGAGATATTATAAGCCAATCATTTCCTACAAAAATTAAGAAGCATCATTGAACATTAGAGGGAGCTGGAGGAATAACAATGCACCAGAACACAGAAAAACAGTGATTAGTAGCATAGTGAAGAAATCATAGTAGTTCTTTAGAAAGTGGATTCTTACACTATGGGCATTTTTACCATTCAAGAACTATGGACTTACACTACTTTTCACTATTACTAGTCTTGGGTCTGTAAGTTTTTATTCTTAATTATTATTATTTTTTTTAAATAAATTAATTATTTTATTCTTTTATGGATGCATTAAAGGGATAGTCCACTGAAAAACTAAAATTCAAATTAATTTCCTCAGCCTCATATCATTCAAACCTGTATGCATTTCTTTATTCTACTGAACACATGTATGCATTTTTGTTCCATGCATTGTGAGTCAATGTGAACCAAAACGGTCAGGTTTAGAAAAAAAAAAAATACAGGTTTGGAACGACATGAGAGTGAGTATATGATGGCAGAATTTTTATTTTTCAGTGGACCATCCCTTTAAATTGATCGAAATGACGGAAAATACATTAACATTACTTTACAAAAACAACGTTACGAAGAAAATCTATTTCAAATAAACACCCATTAGTGTATTTACAAGTATCAATGGAAAACTGAACAAGTATCAAGAGTTGAGCCAGTCATTTCTATCACAGCGTAAAATACACCACATCTCATAATATCATAACCGACAATATATAATATCATATTGTGTTTTAATACATTCTATCATGGAGATAATTTCAAATAATTGACAAAATGACAGCATGATTGAAAAAATTTCAGAATAAATGTATTGTTAACAAGTGATATTTAGCTTCATTTGATTATTTACACATCTCCTATTTTAATCATGTTATTTACTGACAATGTTATCTCTTTGATAACCAAGAACACTAGCTTTAATAAAAAAATGTAAAGCAATTTAAATGTAAAATATTTTTTTTTGTGTGTGTGTAATGTTATGCCGCAATTAAATTAGTGTTTTTTGGGATCTAAAAATGTATATAAATCCGTTTCACACAGTACATATTGAAATTGCTTAGGTATAGATGTGATATTTTCAGTTAGTTGAGGCAAGGATGTCCGCATATGGATTCAGAACTTCAGCATGTCTAGGTCAGGGTGCACATTTACTTCAATTTCATTAAGCAATTTATGCTCTTTATGTCAAAGTATGGGTTTGTGTTCCCTGGTTCACCACTAGAGGTCTTCTTCCCCACGGTGTCAGTCACATTAGAAACTGCATTTCTCACAATCCTTGTCTCATCTCATCATTGTTCATTGCATCCAGCTGTCACCCACTATGATCGTTAGTCTAGGTGTATAAGTACCCTGCTTGTTTAGTGTTTGTTACGGAGTCTTATATCAACACGTCTGAGGTCTGTTCTGTCCATTCATTGTTACTTGTGTTTGAATTGCTAATATGGATATTGACCCATGGCTGAACTGGTTTGTGAGTACAGATTTCCCCATTAAAACTTACTGCATTGTTGGATCTTTTGTGTTTTCTGAGTGTGGACAGAGATGTAGTGGTGCCTGGAGAAGTGGGTATACTCTTAATTTATGCCCCCAATATTTTTTTAAGCGTCCCAGCAAAGGATGAACGCTCTGTGTTATAGTGACATGTAAGACTAGTCTTGCATTAGTATTCAAGACTATAGAATAGACTATAATTAATACAATAGAACACATAGAATCAGTAGTCATAGTATTCTTGCATATCAGGGCTGCACGTATGTTTTTCTAAATACCCAGGTCCCATAAATGATATTGATTAGGGGGGTCTGGGGCATGCTCCCCTGAGAAAATTTTGATTTTCCTGATCTCAACATGAGCATTTTAAGGTGTTTTGATGGCCAAAAAAATTTACGACAGTAAAGCTTTTAAAGCATGAAGTAGCCTATTTGATCAGATTCTTAAAGGGCGGGTTTACTAGAATTTCACTTTTTTGATTTCAAATAGTGTGTAATGTTGCTATTGGTGCATGAAGAGTATCTGCAAAGTTGCAGCACTGAAAGTTTAGTGTAAGCAGAGATATCGTCTTTTAAAAATCAGGAAGTATAATTGCCTACAAAAACGACTCGTTTTGGACTACAGCTGGGTTATGGTACGTCACTAACCCACACATTTGCATCAACCACTCCCTCCGCAATATGCAGGAAAGGGCATGCGTCGAGTGAGTTGTGTTCACGCAGCGGTCAGGTCTTCTGTGTTTCGGGCTTCCCACGGACACTATACTTTGACAACAATGGACACAATTTGTGTTTGATTATATTCCTGAAAGTGACGATGGTAATCTAGCTCTCTGTGCTGCGCATTTACGAGAGACAGCTTCCAGAATCTCCACGAGTTCAACACTGGATTAACGTAAACAAGAAACTGTTTCTGGAATCATGAAGCAGATCCAACTTTAAAACCAGCAGTTAAAAGTCAGCAGTTGTTGGGCCACACTGTAAGTAGGCTAAGACTTCATCATTTTAAATGTATTTGCATGTATAATTACCGACGGAGCGTTGTGTTTTTTTTTCTTTCAAATGCCAGCGCTGGCTTTGTAGGCTTTATGGGCTAGCTGCTACTAGTTAGGCTATTTTGTGTCTACGGCAAATGCGTACAAACATTATGGACCTGAATGTTGTATAAGTACTAATGTTGTATGTATTTTTCATATATATATGCTTTATGACTTTATTTTCGATTTGATCAAGAACGTAAACCTGCAAACGCTGTTTGAGTATAACATTAGTTAGCCAGTCAGTTGCTATCGTTGCCAGTCAGATGCTATCGTGTAAATCAAACGTGTATTAAGTTAAAAAATGAAGCAAATTATTATTCAGAAACCTTTATTAAGAGCCTTGTGTGGTGAGGTTCTGCTTGACTCGATTCATCGCGGCTTTCTCCGTCTGATTCTGCCTCACTGATACTGCAGTCTCCACATCATTATTTACGTGTATCCACCGTCTATGTTATCCACATTTGGCATGCCCGCCCGCTTCGCCCGTAAAGGTCATGGGCGTTAATCTTCCGGAGACGTGAGCGACAGTTTAGCCAATCACAACACACCGGCCCAAACGAACCAATCTGAGCCCACAACGTCATTCTGATGGAGTGTTTTCATAGACTCAGGAAGTCATCCGCTCGTGCAGGGGACAGGGGAAAGCACGGCTGACAATAAAGGTGAAATTTATGAAAAATAAGACTTTTAAAAAAAGAAAAACCACAGATACATGTTATATTGCACCCCATAAACACAATCATGCAAAGAAAAAGAGCAGTAAACCCGCCCTTTAAACATGAGAATCAGTTCCAGTTTCAGCTACTTTTTCTTTCCTAAATTAATCAATGTTTTTGGACTAATCTGTTAATTTAATTAATAGTTCAAATGCTCACTCAAAAAGACAGTCACTTGTCGCCGCCTTCTGGCTTAATAATGCAAGTTACGCAAATACAGACAAGCAGATACAAACAGTGAAAATGAACACATTCGAAAAAACGTTATAGCCTACAAATATATTTATTACAATATTTAATAGGGTGCTTGTGTTGTTAAAATGATCTTATCATTTCCACTGTCTTTGATCAAACTGATTATTTCTGTCGTTCATTTAAAACGTATATCGACAGCCGTGTATTTTAGCTACTTGCATCTTATCTCGCACTGAATGATCGTTAACTGAAGTGAAGCGTCGAGTTGGGATTAGCGCTTCGGCTCGCGCTTCTGTGAACAAAAATCCTGCATGCTTTTGGTTTCAAACATTCGGACATTGACGAGCAGGTGTTTGAGTGCTGAAGCAGAGCAGATGAGAAGGTCAGTTATCGTCGCGATGGGAGAATCATTGCAGCAACAAATTAGAGTTAATATTAGGGGTACGACCCTGACTGTTTGTTTTTTTTTATTCACGAAATTGGATTAGCAACTAAATGATGCGCATCCGAGGGATTTAGAAGTGGGTATACGCAATGCCGACTGAAAAAGAAGTGGTTGTATAAAAAACGCTGTATACCTGCGTATACCCTGCACTACACCACTGAGTGTGGATCATGACAGAAGGACTGTCATGCCAAGATACAGCAGTACGGGGTTCCACATCCCTCCTTCTATTAATGGGAGAAGAGGAGGACCACCTAGTGGGATTTCTCAAGCCAGAGAGGCAGTGCCTCGTATGAACATTTTTCAGTGCTTTGCACTGTGGGCCAGTCAGACTGAGGAGGCCATGGCGGCAAAGTCTCTCAGCGACTCCTTCCGTCGGACCCGGGGGTGCGTTTGAGGGAACATGTCTGGCCAGGTTTTCTGGGACCCGTGGAGGTCGCAAGATAGGAGGTGCTAGAGGTAACTCCCGGCATAAGGACATCACCGCGGGTCTCGTCCAGCGTGAAGCTTTCACCACCAGTTCCGTCCAGCCCTGAGTCTGCACATCGCCATCGGAAACGGAGGAGGAGGGGGAGGACCACCAATATCCTCAAGAACCCGGAGGCCATACCCGAGCAGCCCGCTGTTTTCCCAGAGGCCGTGCCTGAGGAGTCCGCTATCTTCCCGGAGGCTGTGCTCGTGCAGCCCCCTGTCGTTCCAGTGGTTGTCCCCGTGCAGCCCACTGTCATCCCAGAGAACGTTCCGGAGATCCCACCATCAGTCTGGCCACGGTAAGGATGGCTGTCTTCCTCATTTATGCTATGGCAGTACTGCATTCTTGGAGGAGACACAGTATATCTGCTGACCCAGAAACTGTTCAGGTCACGTCTGCCGATCTAGAGACTGTTCACGTCACGTCTTGCCGATCCAGAGACTGTTCACTTGACGCCAGCCGATCCAGAGACTGTTCACGTCAAGCCAGCTGATCCAGAGACTGTTAACATCACTTCCACCAAGCCAGTGTCTATGGACAAGATGGCCGCCGCTGAGCCAGTGTCTCCAGACATGATGGCCTCTGCCACACATCCTGTTCCTGAGCCTGAGCCGGTGTCTGTTCTTGAGCCTGAGTCTGCTCCTGAGGCGGTGTCTGTTCCTGTGCCTGAGGCAGTGTTTGTTCCTGTGCCTGAGCCGGTGTCTGTTCCTGTGCCGGTGTCTGTGCCTGAACCGGTTTCTGTTCCTGTGCCTGAGCCGGTGTCTGTGCCTGAACCGGGGTGTGTTCCTGTGCATGAGCCGGTGTCTGTTCCTGAGCCTGTGTCTGTTCCTGTGCCTGAGCTGGAGTCTATTCCTGTGCTGGTGCCTGTGCCAGTGTCTGTTCCTGAGCCGGTGTCTGTTCCTGTGCCTGAGATGGAGTCTATTCCTGTGCTGGTGCCTGTTCCTGAGCCGGTGTCTGTGCCTGTTCCTGAGCCAGTGTCTGTACCTGTTCCTGAGCCGATGTCTGTACCTGTTCCTGAGCCGGTGTCTGTCCCTGCTCCTGAGCCGGTGTCTGTCCCTGCTCCTGAGTCGGTGTCTGGGTTTGTTCCTGTCCCTTTGCCATGGCTGGCGGGTCTTCACTGCCGTGGCCACCCGGAGGGGTCTACACTGCCGTGGCCGCACGAGGGGTCTACACCGCCGTGGCAGCCGGAGGGGTCTACACCGCCGTGGCCACCCAAAGGGTCTACATCGCCGTGGCCGCCCGAAGGGTCTTCACCACCTTGGCCGCCCGAAGGGTCTTCACCACCTCCTTGTCTGTTCTCATCATTGTACACTGCACCCAGCTGTCACCCATTATGATTGTTAGTCTGTGTGTATAAGTACCCTGCTTGTTTAGTGTTTGTAAGTGTGGATCGTCACACTTAAGGTATAGTGGCTCCCAGGCTGCATGCAAATTAATGAAAAGGGACTCAAAAACAGTGTGACACAGGAAATGTCAGCCTGAGCTGTGGGACAGAGAAATGGAGTGTTTAAAGGTATAAAGGTAAGAAATGAAATAATAATGCACTGAGGAGAGCTGACAGATGTGACTAGCAGAGAAATCTGTTAAATTAGCATTATTTAAATATTCATAGGGCTTTTTATGACTTAATTACACAATTTTCTATGGAATTTGCAGGTGATAGTGTGTGAACACATGGAGGCAGCAGTGGCTCACCTGTATGGGCCAAAATATTCATCCAAACATTGACCTCTATATACACTGAAAGGTAAAATATGTAATACTTTTGTATCAAATATTTAAAAAACCACTTGCACAGTGTTATATTTCTTTCAATTGTGTACTTCCATAATCCTAAATGTTTCCAAGAATTTGTAAATTCAGATAAATTCATAATTTTAAAAATGCCCATCCCCATTCACTTGTCGCCTGTCAATGACGTGATATCCGCACTATCCCTCATTTCCGCTTGTACTGTCTACTAACTTGACTTGACACTGAGCTTCACGAGTCACAACTTGACAGGGTCAAGAGCGACAGGGTCTTGACACGCTCTTGCATGTACTTTATTAGACAGGTCTGCAAATGTACATAAAACAAATCAATGTTATATAGCTCAACAATGAAATGTTAGAATATGATCAGTATGTTATTCTAATGTTGATCTAGTTTACTGCTAGTCACATAAAGCAAACAATAATGCTTACAAAATGTTTATCATAAACTAGCGCTAAGACCCAGAATGTGCCCTACCCAAATTTACGGCCTGTATGGAGATGTGAATTATTGTTACAGATAGTTTTATTCAACCAAGACCAAATGCAAGACAAAACAATCCCAGTGGTGCTGGACAGCACTTGCTTGTAGCTACCAGACTGCTGATTCATTTTCTGATCTAGCCAGTTAGAAATGATTTCAAGACATCTGAATTATGAATTTATACTAGTTGTGGTGGCACATCAGAGATGAATAATCAATTATATAGGCTAACTCTTTTTAAAGGATTCTGTGATTTGATTATCCCCAAAGCTCAATAATACAATTGCATATTAATACAATTAGAGCTCTGTAAAACGTGACACACCATTCATTAGGTCCCATTCTGCGGTCGTACACCCGAACAGATCCGTCTCCAAGACCTGCAGCTACAAGTGACCGCTGAGGATCACATGACAGGCTGGTCACACAGCTGTCTGCTCCCGTTGGGATGTCCTGCAACATAGACACACAAAAGCTGAATGAGTTATGAAATGAAGGTGTGCAGTTTTCATACCATGTGAGACAACAACCTTAAACCTTAATTGCAATACAGTACATCTCAGAATACATGACAAGCTTCAGTACTCAAAATCATAATATTATCATAAAATTCTTATTGAATTGCAGAAAGTGCACCAAATGTGTGAGAGACCAAGCCTATCCATGAGAACTGAACTGCATGATCAGTTTCAGTCTTCTCTTGCACTTCACTTCTGTCCAGCATGACGTCTCATAAAAGCAGTTCTAACCACACAGTTAAATGCTAGTTTTAGATATCCCACTTATTTAGACAAATTGTGAAATAATTAAACTGAAGAATACTCACCAAAACAATAATACACGAACCTGAAATATCAGTGAATGGAAAAGTTCAATTATGAAAACTCTCGGAATATATCTAAAAAATATATATATCTACATTAAGCCATATGCTCTCATTGACAAATGTGTAACATTTAGCTCCACAGTACTTGAGCGAGCTCTTAACGCATTATAGTCCTTCACGTCTATTGCGATCTCAAAACTCTGGCCAGTTGATAATACCTAGAATATCAAAATCGACTGCTGGTGGTAGATCCTTTTCCGATTTAGCACCAAAACTCTGGAACAATCTTCCTAACATTGTCCTGGAAGCAGACACAATCTGTCAGTTCAAATCTAGACTAAAAACTAGATCTCTACTAATCTCTAATCTAAAAACTAATCTCTTTGGCCTAGCATACACATAACACACTATAGACTTCCTAAATTCAAATTAGGCTGCATAGTTTAGATCAGCCGGAACCGGGAACACGTCCCGTAAATCCTGATGTACTTGGTACATCAAAAGAAGGATGGCGTCTATGCTAATATTAGTTTCTCTGTTTATCCCGAGGGACACTCTTTGGTGGACTCGGCGCCTGGACCCATCCCGACTCATCGTTAAGTGCCTGATTCGACACGACAGCCATCGGGACTGATCCTCAACATCTCGTCTCCAAACCGGAGTGATTACTTCGACTTTCGAACAGATGGAAATGGACACATTCTCTTAATGTTTCGATCCAATTTGTTTTGTAATCAATGTTCCTTCGTTGGCCAGAGGAGAACTGGCCCCCGACTGAGCCTGGGTTCTCCCAAGGTTTTTTTCTCCAATAACCTGTCGCCTTGCTTTTGGCTTGCTTAGTTGGGGACATAGTTGGGAATTTTCAACAATATTATTCATCTGTGTTGTATTTTTTTCATGTTATCACTGTGAAGCTGCTTTGATACAATCTGTATTGTAAAAAGTGCCATATAAATAAATGTGACTTGTCTTGAATAGTTTTTAGAATGTTATTGAATATGGCAATGTTAATGTATTTGGTCTTGCAGACTAGACATGCTACGCTGCTGCTGCAGAGCAAGTATGAACTTTCAACTACTAAAAGATATATGTGATGTGATCTGGGAAAATTTGACATATTACAGGTTTTGATACCATATTAAAGCTGGTTTCAAGCCCTTACCAAATCTGTTTTTATTTATTTTATCGGTTGTATGTAGGGTTGCAAAGGGGCTCAATATTTTCCGGTAAATTTCCAGAAACTTCCCAAAAATCCTGGAAAGATTCCGAAAAATCCTGGAAAGTTTCCGAAAATCCTGGAAAGTTTCCGGAAACTTTGCAACCCTAGTTGTATGTAACAAAAGTAATGGTTATCTTAAGTCAGCTGATCGCTATGATTTTCAGAAACAGAATTTTGAAAAAAACAGGTTTATATAACTGTCACATCCTGCTAGCGCGACGACTGGTGCTCCCTTTTTAATTGCCTTTTTTACATATCAAATATTTTAGTAATCATCATAGATTAGGTATCATTCGAAAGCTTACAAACTCAAAATTTTTCCTGTGAAAACCGTTTTGAAATTGGACGATTGAGAGGCGAGCAAGGTCTTTTAGACGAGCAGCTTCAAACTCTGTTGTTCTCTTGTGCTCCGCATCATACCACACGATAACGCTGGATAAAAATAAATAAATAAAAACTTGCGTGCCGTTGTAGTTCAACCAGGACTGGATTTGATTCTGTTATGTGGTTTATTTTGATAGGTGAACTGTCTTTGTAGTGTTAGGGGAAGGAGAGCTATGCTGGAGATTTGTGTTTCCCCCTCCGCTCCGCCTGTGTGCATGTTGTTAAAGAGAAACGCAGTCTTTTCAGCTGGTTATTATAAATCGCTATTTTTCTGCAGTAAACTAGTGAATTTTCCCAAGTTATATTCAGAGATGATAAACAAGATGTTATAGAATAATACTTTAATAAAAAACAAATTTTGACAAAAAACTGACATTTAGTCTATTTTTAGACTTTACTGAAAACGTTCCAGCGCGACATCTGACGGGTTTTCCCAGATCGCATCACATATAGACAAGCTACTGTGAGCATGTAAGATATGCTGCTACTGCATAAATATACATACATAAATCCTGTAGTAGATCTAATCAGGTGGAGTTGGGGAAGATGGAGGAACTCTGATAACGCACTGCAGGACTAGGCTTAAGCAAACACTGAACCAGACTATTTAAATGTTGAGCAAACAATCTCATTGGCTGCAGGATCAGCAGAGGCTAATCAGCTTATGCGCCATGCGCTAATAATGTGATTGGTTGCAAATTGCCTTTAAACTGCGCCCTCTAGAGTTTCATGACTGAACTAGATATTCAGGTCACCCCACATATTTAACGTAATGTTCTGAATATAAGACAATGTTTTGTTTTTGTTTTTTTGGAAATACATCTGAAAAAATGGGGTTGTCTTATATTCAGGGTCAAAACTTTTATGTCAACAATACACCCGCAACAATATTGAGCACCAAATACATGTAGAACGAGTTATTCCCCCAGGATTGATAAACACAGCGGAGTCAAACAATTCTCATTAAGCAGTCAAGAAATGTGGTGTCAGTGTTTAATGTTAGAAGATGACAAGCCAAAAAAGACCATCTTAAAAATGCTAACAGTCAAAGAAAAGTCCTAAAAAGCTGTCCTAAAAGCAGTGCTTCGAAAAAACTGACAGGCAAGTCTGTCAGTACGTAGACGAAAAAATAAATGAGGGCATGCCCATAACCAGAGTCCACATCCAGCTGAAGGCACAAGAAATCGCCAAATAGCATACACACCAGAGAGGCCCATCATTTCTTATTTCAGCCACATACTGCCCGTCAAAATCCTTGAAGCGTCCGCTAAGAATGATGTGACGTAACGTATTAGAGCTTGCCCTCCGACTTCAGGGAGAAACTGCTGTCTTTTCAGCACTATGAGAGTCGGCCTAAGGAAAAAACATTCATATCCCCTGGATCAGATAATGCGGATCAAACACTTGTTTTTTGACATGCCAGCATCTGTCACTATCCATAAAAAAAGGTGAGAAATCAGTCTACTAAATGAGATCTTCAGGTCACTTTTTACGGTAGCTATGCAACAGTGTTTATTTCCAAATTTGATTGTTGGTGGTACATTTTACCAATATTTACCATACTTTTAATATAAAAAATAAAAACTTAAACATGACAAATATTCAATATGAAAATTACTTTCAAATAAAGTATTTTCTTTAAAAAAACAAGATTTGCTCTTCAAAAAGCCTTTTTCCAAAAGGTACATTTTGAAAAGGGGTCATTTTATATTCAGTTTCGTCTTATATCCGGAAATATACGGTACTATAGGATTTAGGTCTAAGCTCCGGACAGGTCATTCCAAATCATAAATCTTTATTTGCTGAAGCCATTCTTTTGTTGATTTAGATGTGTGCTTTGGATCATTGTCATTCTAAAAGATTGAAAGTTCTCTATATTTTCAGCTTTTTTGCCAATACCAGAACGTTCTGTGCCAAAATCGTCTGGTACTTGGAGCTATTCATGATTCCCTCCATCTTCACAAAGTCAGAAAAGGCTTGTAAGATAGAGTTTCAACTCTTTTAATGTTGCTGTAGGTTTACTCTGTCTTGATTAATTTGAGGAAAATTTTTCTTGATGTCATTACTTTTGTGCCATATTTCTCCACTTGATGATGACTATCTTCACTGTGATCCATGGTATATCTAATTCCTTGTAAAAAATTTTGTAGCCTTCACCTGAGCGATACCTTTCGACATTGAGGACAATACCATTGGTGCCTCGAAAGCTTTTTGTGGCCCATGGCTCTTGTAGTAGCATGCAACCAAGATTATGTCAGGAAAATCGAAGAAGTATTTGGGAAGTGATTGGAGAAGTATCTGAAGTTAATCACAGGCTATGTTTACACGGAAACGATTCTGAAGAGAAAACGCAAAAGTGGCATTACGTCATCACTTTTTATTCTGCGTTTTAGCCGAGCGTTTTGGGTGGGAAATCCGCATGCATATGGTGACAGCAAAAGTGTGTGATATTTAATGTAGTATGCACTCCAGGCGGCTAGGTGGCAATGTGGAGCACTGCCACACAACACCACCAAGTCCACGCGCCTGCGTACAACCTTCACTGTCAAGCAGACTTTTGCGTTTTTACCCTTTACACAGGAACGCGACAGTGGAGCGTTTTAAGATTTCCACTCTGGAGGGTGGTTTCACTTTTTTGCGTTTTTAAGCCCCAAAAACGCTGTTACCTTGTAAATGAAAGGCACATCCGATAAAACATTTTTACGTTTTCACCCGCGAGCGTTCACGTGTAAACAGGGCCACAGTCACTGAGAGAATCAGAGTGAAGACAGGTGTGTACTATTTCACATGAGCTTGATGATTAGTTGATTCTCAACACAGCCATATACCCAATTATAAAAGGGTGTGCACATTTATGCAGTTGGGTTATTTTTATCAGTTTTACAGTTGCATTAGATATGTTGTAATTTTTACATTAAAGGTGCAAAATATTTTTTTTAACATCACAAAAACCAACTGGGTAGATAGAGTTTTTATTTCTACTGTAAATGATGGAGCTACAAAGCTTGCCTGGGAGCGATGTGTTTAAGATGAAGCTGTGTGTGTCTTTTTGTGTAGTACCTGCACTTTCATTTCTCTTTCTGTGTCCCAGATCCGTATGACTCGAACGTCACCTGACGTCAGTCAGGAGGCCAGTCTCCTGCTCCCAGTCCACCACCATACCTGCACCTTCAAGAGAGTAGGAGGTTTCACACTTACACACTCAAATATATGACTCTCTGGGCTCTTCTAACACGTCTGTTTTATTACAATAAAATATAATATAATCACACACTCACCTGTTTTTCAGAAATATAAACATTGATTAATGCATTATAATTTTGTCTCAACGCTTTTATGAACTGTGTCATAAAACACTCAATACTGCACCTTTAACCAGAGGTGGGAGATTCAAGTAATATGACTTGACTCGAGTCAAGACTCGAAGTCACAGTTTTCTGGACTTGAGACTTACTTGACTAGATCTCTGAAAAGACTCGACTTGACTTAAGACTTGCTCCTTGTGACTTTACACTTGACTCAGAATTGTGTCTATTTACTTGAAATGACTTGTGCAAAAAAGTGTGAATGCTGCGAAAAACACAAAGACCTTTGTGATTTTAACAGATTGCCAAAAGCTACAGAACAGAGAAGCAAATGGATCACTGCAATTAGAAACAACTGGACTCCAGGCAGCGAGAGGCAGCGCAGTCTCATCCCAATTCGTCATATAACTGACGTCTTGGGACGTCTTTTGACCATATGTCAATATCTGCCTTTTTAGGGCCCCCTTAAACGTTCGGTAGATGACGTTATCGGATCCTAACTCTACCCAGACCTAAACCTAACCCTAAACCCAACCCGTCACCTAACTGACGTTAAAGGTCAGTTGTATGACGGCCCAGGATCGTCATCTACCGACGTTTAAGGGGGCCCTAAAAGGCGGATATTGACGTATGGTCAAAAGACGTCCCAAGACGTCAGTTATATGACGAATTGGGATGAGACTGTGTTACACGAGAGATGGATTTGTGAATATCATTTTGTGTGAATACCAATATGCTCAATTAGGGGTAAAATCATACCATATATATTGTATTGTTATATATATTGCAACTCATCAAGTAAATATTTACCATCGTATATTCTGCACAATTGGATGTTTTTAAATTTACATCCAACACTGACAAAAACTATACAAATTTTAGGGCTGAACGATATGATACAGTGGGGAAACAAGTATTTGATACACTGCCGGTTTTGCAGGTTTTCCCACTTTCACAGCATGAAGAAGTCTGTAATTTTTATCATAGGTACTTCAACTGTGACTGACGGAATCTAAAACAAAAAACAGAATAAAAAAAATAAAAAAACATAAGTATTTCATCACCTAACAACAAGTAAGAATTCCAACTCTCACAGACCTGTTAGTTTCTCTTTAAGCCCTCCTGTTCTCCACTCATTACCTGTATTAACTGCACCTGTTTAAACCCATTACATAAAAGACACCCATCCACACATTCAATCAAACAGACTCCAACGTCTCCACAATGGCCAAGGCCAGAGAGCTGGGTAAGGACATCAGGGATAAAATTGTAGACCTGCACAAGGCTGGGATGGGCTACAGGACATTAGGCAAGCAGCCTAGACAAGGCAACAACAGTTGGTGCAATCATTAGAAAATGGAAGAAGTTCAAGATGATGGTCAATATCCCTTGGTCTAGGCCTCCATGCATGATCTCATCTCGTGGGGCATCAAAGATTATGAGAGGGTGAGGGATCAGCCCCGGACCTACACGGCTGGACCTGGTCAATGACCTGAAGAGAGCTGGGACCACAGTCTCAAAGAAAACCATTAGTAACACACTAGGCCATCATGGATTAAAATCCTGCAGTGCACGCAAGATCCCCCCTGCTCAAGCCAGCGCATGTCCAGGCCCGTCTGAAGTTTGCCAATGACCATCTGGATGATCCAGAGGAGGAATGGGAGAAGGTCATGTGGTCTGATGAGACAAAATAGAGCTTTTTGGTCTAAACTCCACTCGCCGTGTTTGGAGGAAGAAGAAGGATAAGTACAACCCCAAGACCACCATCCCAAATGTGAAGCATGGAGGTGGAAACATCATTCTTTGGGATGCTTTTCTGCAAAGGGACAGGATGACTACACCGTATTGAGGGGAGGATGGATGGGGCTATGTATTTTGACATCTTGGCCAACAACCTCCTTCCCTCAGTAAGAACATTGAAGATGGGTTAGATGGGAAGATGGCCGAAACACACAGCTAGGGCTACAACTAAGGAGTGTGAGAAGCATCTCAAGGTCTTGGAGTGGCCTTAGTCAGTATCCAGACTTGAACCCAATAGAAAATCTTTGGAGGGAGCTGAAAGTCCGTATTGTCCTGTGACAGCCCTGAAACCTGAAGGATCTGGAGAAGGTCTGTAAGGAGGAGTGGGCCAAAATATCTGCTGCAAACCTGGTCAAGAACTACATATGATCTCTGTAATTGCAAACAAAGGTTTCTGTACCAAATATTAGGTTAATCTGTACCAAAACAAAGGTTAAAACCAAATAAGGACTGCTCTTCTGATGTATCAAATACTTATGTAATGCAATAAAATGCAAAGGAATTAATTAAAAATCGTACAATGTTATTTTTTTGGATTTTTGTTTTAGAATCCATCCCTCACAGTTGAAGAGTACCCTATGATAAAAATTACAGACTTTTACATGCTTTGTAAGAAGGAAAACCTGCCAAAATCGGCAGTGTATCAAATACTTGTTCTACCCACTGTATAGTATAAGTTATTACCTGAATTTAGACCTACATATTGTTTTTTTACTTGGGAGCGTGTTCTGGCGGGAAAGTGATGTCAATGCATACCCAGCCTCTATTGTCTAGAATGTCACTGCAGCAGTAACGCAAGTAGATTTGTATTTACTGGAATTGCCAAGCCTGCTAATTACAAGCTGGGCGTCCACCCGTCTATACACATTATTACTCACATAAGTAAGAGTGGGCGTGGCCATTGTAACTTGATTGTGTCGAGGCTTTCGGTCACATCCACTTTCAATTATTTTAAGCTGTACAAAAAAAAAGTCCATTATGCTGCTTGATATTGTAAACTCTTACTTGTCATCATATTATTTAAATGTATTATTGTAATCATAAACACAAAAGCGCAAATTATTTAACTATTTACAGCAATTTGTTATTCTTCCAGTTATTTACCTATAGCGCAAATGAATCTGAAAGTGCCCACACAAACAAACAGAAAATATTTTACTTGTTGCTACATAAGGTAAATAACTAGGGGCTTGAGTAGGGTTTAATTTTTTTTTATAAAAAACTCATTGTGTGCACACACACACTCTCTTAGATTTTAGTCAGAACATTGAGAATCCATGTCTTTAAAATTCTGTCTTAAAATTTGACTGTACTGGTCAGGTCACAGCTTCAGCTTTAGCTTTCATGCTGACATCACCTTCAGCTTTCACGCTGATATCACCTTCTGAATGGTGAGAGGGGAATTTTGTCCTGGCTGTTCTGGAGCCCTGGTTCAGTTCTGACTGCCTGTCTCTCTGTCATTAGTGGTGCTTGCAAAGCAACACTATTGTTCTCTTGCATACTTATTAGTGGTGCTTGCTGAAAGCAAGGCAACACTATTACTATTGTGTTTTTTAAGTCAGCCAAAAAGTTTGGCGCTACTCCTCCCGCAGTTTTTGTCACAGACTCATGAATGAGGCATCAAATCGTGCGGATTATTCGGGAATGGTGTGCTATGACTTTTCTAAGCGATCGGGGTTACGATGTTCGCCCCAGGGCGAAAATCGGGCAAAAAAATCCCATAGACTCCGAGCGAGGATTTCACAGAAGCCTGCGATTTACCACATTTGAAGAGGCTGAAAGGCTCTGTAAGAACATACCTCACAATGGGGTAAAAGTTGCACCCCTGGGGGGCAGGAGCTGCCCAAAAATGTCCCCATTGACCACAATGTTATTTATTAATGGTGCTTGCTGAAAGCAAGGCAACACTATTACTATTGTATTTTTTAAGTCAGCCAAAAAGTTTGGCGCGCTACTCCTCCGGGATCGGGGTTACGATGTTCGCCCCAGGGCGAAAAATCGGCCGAAGAATCCCATAGACTTAACATTGAGACAAACTTTGATGACTGATAGCTCCGAACAAGGATTTCGGACAAGCATATGATTTGCCACATTTGAAGAGGCTGACAGGCTCTGTGAGAACATACCTCACAATGGGGTAAAAGTTGCACCCCTGGGGGCAGTAGCTGCCCAAAAATTTCCCCATTGACCACAATGTTATGAAAATTTTCTAGTATAGCATATACTATTCCAGGAAAATGTTTGGCGCACTCCTACGTCCACAGTTTTTGTCACAGACCCATGAATGAGGCGTCAAATCGTGCGGCCTATTGAGGAGAAGTGTCCTTTGAGTTTTATAAGAGATCGGGGCACGGTGTTCGCCCCAGGGGCAAACAAATTTCCAAAAAATCCCATAGACTTAACATTGAGACAAACTTTGACGACTCAAAGCTCCGAACAAGGATTTCGGACAAACGTGTGATTTGCCACATTTGAAGAGGCTGACAGGCTCTGTAAGAACATACCTCACAATGGGGTAAAAGATGCACCCCTGGGGGGCAGGAGCTGCCCAAAAAGTTCCCCATTGACCACAATGTTATTTATTAGTGGTGCTTGCTGAAAGCAAGGCAACACTATTACTATTGTGTTTTTTAAGTCAGCCAAAAAGTTTGACGTGCTACTCCTCCCGCAGTTTTTGTCACAGACTCATGAATGAGGCATCAAATCGATGCGATTATTCGGGAATGGTGTGCTATGACTTTCCTAAGCGATCGGGGGTACGATGTTCGCCCCGGGGGCGAAAAATCGGCCGAAAAATCCCATAGACTTAACATTGCGACGAACTTTGACGATTCATAGCTCCGAGCGAGGATTTCACAGAAGCCTGCCATTTACCACATTTGAAGAGGCTGACAGGCTCTGTAAGAACATACCTCACAATGGGGTAAAAGTTGCACCCCTGGGGGGCAGGAGCTGCCCAAAAATGTCCCCATTGACCACAATGTTATGAAAATTTTCTAGTATAGCATATACTATTCCAGGAAAAAGTTTGGCGCACTCCTACGTCCACAGTTTTTGTCACAGACCCATGAATGAGGCGTCAAATCGTGCGGCCTATTGAGGAGAAGTGTCCTTTGAGTTTTATAAGAGATCGGGGTACAGTGTTCGCCCCAGGGGCGAACAAATTTCCAAAAAATCCCATAGACTTAACATTGAGACAAACTTTGATGACTCATAGCTCCGAACAAGGATTTCGGACAAACGTGTGATTTGCCACATTTGAAGAGGCTGACAGGCTCTGTGAGAACATACCTCACAATGGGGTAAAAGTTGCACCCCTGGGGGCAGGAGCTGCCCAAAAATTTCCCCATTGACCACAATGTTATGAAAATTTTCTAGTATAGCATATACTATTCCAGGAAAAGGTTTGGCGCACTCCTACGTCCACAGTTTTTGTCACAGACCCATGAATGAGGCGTCAAATCGTGCGGCCTATTGAGGAGAAGTGTCCTTTGAGTTTTATAAGAGATCGGGGGTACGGTGTTCGCCCCAGGGGCGAACAAATTTCCAAAAAATCCCATAGACTTAACATTGAGACAAACTTTGACGACTCAAAGCTCCGAACAAGGATTTCGGACAAACGTGTGATTTGCCACATTTGAAGAGGCTGACAGGCTCTGTAAGAACATACCTCACAATGGGGTAAAAGTTGCACCCCTGGGGGGCAGGAGCTGCCCAAAAATGTCCCCATTGACCACAATGTTATGAAAATTTTCTAGTATAGCATATACTATTCCAGGAAAAGGTTTGGCGCACTCCTACGTCCACAGTTTTTGTCACAGACCCATGAATGAGGCGTCAAATCGTGCGGCCTATTGAGGAGAAGTGTCCTTTGAGTTTTATAAGAGATCTGGGTTACGGTGGGGCGAACAAATTTCCAAAAAATCCCATAGACTTAACATTGAGACAAACTTTGACGACTCAAAGCTCCGAACAAGGATTTCGGACAAACGTGTGATTTGCCACATTTGAAGAGGCTGACAGGCTCTGTAAGAACATACCTCACAATGGGGTAAAAGTTGCACCCCTGGGGGGCAGGAGCTGCCCAAAAATTTCCCCATTGACCACAATGTTATGAAAATTATCTAGTATAGCATATACTATTCCAGGAAAAGGTTTGGCGCACTCCTACGTCCACAGTTTTTGTCACAGACCCATGAATGAGGCGTCAAATCGTCCGGCCTATTGAGGAGAAGTGTCCTTTGAGTTTCCAAAAAATCCCATAGACTTAACATTGAGACAAACTTTTGACGACTCAAAGCTCCGAACAAGGATTTCGGACAAACGTGTGATTTGCCACATTTGAAGAGGCTGACAGGCTCTGTAAGAACATACCTCACAATGGGGTAAAAGATGCACCCCTGGGGGGCAGGAGCTGCCCAAAAAGTTCCCCATTGACCACAATGTTATTTATTAGTGGTGCTTGCTGAAAGCAAGGCAACACTATTACTATTGTGTTTTTTAAGTCAGCCAAAAAGTTTGGCGCGCTACTCCTCCCGCAGTTTTTGTCACAGACTCATGAATGAGGCATCAAATCGTGCGGATTATTGGGAATGGTGTGCTGTGACTTTTCTAAGCGATTGGTGGTACGATGTTCATCTGGCGGGCGATAAATCGGCCGAAAAAAGTCCCATAGACTAACATTGGCACAACACTTTTGAGATCATATCTTTTGACCAGAAGGTCATAGAGACTTAGGGTTGGGCTCATTTTGACTCGGCCTATCATGCAGCCAACAAGTAGTGACATACTAACTTCATATTCACGCCCTAGCAACCACTTGGGCAGCCTAGCAACCATAAAACAACATATTCAAGCCATATCTCAGCTCCAGAATATAGAAGAAACATGAAGTTTGCCTTTTTTGACTTAGACTGTCAACTAGTCTTTAAATATCATCTCATACACTGTAGCACACCATAGCAACCATATAGAGTACCCTAGTAACCACCTGAACACATGAATAAGCCATATCTCAGCTTAATAAGCCATATCTCATCACAAAAACATTGTACAGACGTGTTTTCGTGTCTCGTATGCATTAATGTACCACTTCACATATTCTTCTGGAAATGTACATTCTAGTTAGTGGTGCTTGCAAAGCAACACTATTGTTATTGTCCATACTTATTATTTTTTTTTTTATTTTACTTCCGCCGCTTTTTGGTCGCTACTCCTCCCACAGCTTTTGTCACAGACCCATGGGTGAGGCGTCAGAATCGACCGGCTCATTAAGGAGAGGTGTGCTATGACTTTTCTAAGCGATCGGGGTACGATGTTCGCCCCAGGGCGAAAAACCGGCCCAAAAATCCCATAGACTTAACATTGCGTCAAACTTTGACCACTCGTAGCTCGGAACGAGGATGTCGCAGAAACGCTGTAATTTACCACATTTGAAGAGGCTGACAGGCTCTGTAAGAACATACCACACAATGGGGTAAAAGTTGCACCCCTGGGGGGCAGGAGCTGCCCAAAGTTGCCCCATTGACTTACTATGGTGAAGGACGTCCCATGAAATGCATGTGTTTTTCCTACTATGGTAAATTGCATAGGGATTTTGTATTGAACATAGCTCTGGATCACAGTGTCGTAGAGACAAAGGGGCGGGCTCATTTTACTCAGACGGCCAATCAGTCTCTCAGGATCATTGTGAAGCTATCAAGCCACGCCCTAGCAACCATTTAGAGCTCCTTAGCAACAAGTCCCATTGACTTCCATTGAAATAGATCAAAGGGATATCTCAGGATATAAGTGTCATAGAAACATGAGGGTGGGCTCGTTTGACTCGGGCCAGCAAACAGCCAATCCTGAATCACCTCAACACTTACTGGCCACGCCCTAGCAACCATTGTTGAGCACCTTAGCAACCAAAATCCAAAGAGGGATATCTTCCATTCTGAATGTCACAGAGGCATGGGAGTTGGTTTATATCATTCATACTGACAAGCAGCCTTTGGAGTTTCATGATTGGCAGCTGCCAAGCCACTCCCTAGCAACCAAACAGAGTACCCTAGCAACCATTTTGCAAGACCTATATCTCTGCATCAAAACATCGTATAGAGATGGGGGTTGGTTTATACATTCACATTGACTTTGGAGCTTCATGATTGGCAGCTGCCAAGCCACTCCCTAGCAACCAAACACGGTACCCTAGCAACCGTTTTGCAAGACCTATATCTCTGCATCAAAACATCGTATAGATGATGGGGGTTGGCTCTTTTTACTCATGCTAGCAAACAGGACTTGCTACATGCTACACATGCTAGCAGTGAATAGCTACATGCTAATACTGATTAGCTAAGTGCTAAATCATGCCATGAACATTATAAAAACTCTATAGTAACCATATGTGAACACTACCAACCACCTAGTAACACCATAGTAACCACCAAGAATACCATAGCAACCACCCAGAACACCCTAGCAACCACCTAGCAACACCCTAGCAACCACCCAGAATACCCTAGCAACCGCCTAGCAACACCCTAGCAACCACCTGGAACACCCTAGCAACCACCTAGCAACACCCTAGCAACCACCCAGAACACCCTAGCAACCACCTAGCAACCACCTAGCAACACCATAGCAACCACCCAGAACACCCTAGCAACCACCTAGCAACACCCTAGCAACCACCCAGAACACCCTAGCAACCGCCTAGCAACCACCCAGAACACCCTAGCAACCGCCTAGCAACACCCTAGCAACCACATAGAACACCCTAGCAACCACCTAGCAACACCCTAGCAACCACCTAGAACACCCTAGCAACCACCTAGCAACACCCTAGCAACCACCCAGAACACCCTAACAACCACCTCAGCAACACCATAGCAACCGCCTAACAACACCCTAGCAACCACCCAGAACACCTTAGCAACCACCTAGCAACCACCCAGAACACCCTAGCAACCACCAAGCAACACCCTAGCAACCAGCCAGAACACCTTAGCAACCACCTAGCAACCACCCAGAACACCCTAGCAACCACCTAGCAACACCCTAGCAACCACCCAGCAACACCCTAGCAACCACCTAGTAACAACCTAGCAACCGCCTAGCAACCACCCAGCAACACCCTAGCAACCGCCTAGCAACACCCTAGCAACCACCTAGCAACACCCTAGCAACCACCCAGAACACCCTAGCAACCGCCTAGCAACACCCTAGCAACCCCTCAAAACACCCTAGCAACCACCTAGCAACACCCTAGCAACCACCCATAATACCATAGCAACCGCATAGCAACACCATAGCAACCACCCAGAATACCCTAACAACAGCCTAGCAACCACCCAGAACACCGTAGCAACCACCCAGAACACCCTAGCAACCGGGTGGTGAGTTTTGCCACTGCAAGCACCACTTCACATTTTCTTCTGGAAATGTACATTCTAGTTAGTGGTGCTTGCAAAGCAACACTATTGTTATTGTCCATACTTATTATTATTTATTTTTTTTTAAACTTCCGTGCACTTTTTGGTTCGCTACTCCTCCCGCAGCTTTTGTCACAGACCCATGGGTGAGGCGTCGAATCGACCGGCTCATTAAGGAGAGGTGTGCTATGACTTTTCTAAGCGATCGGGGTACGATGTTCGCCCCAGGGGCGAAAAACCGGCCGAAATTTCCCATGAGACTTAACATTGCGTCAAACTTTGACAAGTCGTAGCTCAGAACGAGGATGTCGCAGAAACGTGTAATTTACCACATTTGAAGAGGCTGATAGGCTCTGTAAGAACATACCACACAATGGGGTGAAAGTTGCACCCCTGGGGGGCAGGAGCTGCCCAAAGTTGCCCCATTGACTTACTATGGTGTAGGACGGCCCATGAAATGGGCCGTACTACACCATGAGAAGCCGCTTTTATATTTCATTGAAACCTGCGATTTACCACATTTGAAGAGGCTGACAGGCTCTGTAAGAACATACCACACAATGGGGTAAAAGTTGCACCCCTGGGGGGCAGGAGGGGCCCAAATTTTCCCCATTGACTTACTATGGTGTAGGACGGCCCATGAAATGGGCCGTCCTACACCATAGAAACCGCTTTATATTGAACATAACCCTGGATCACAGTGTCGTAGAGACAAAGGGGCGGGCTCATTTTAGTCAGATGGCCAATCAGTCTCTCAGGATCATTGTGAACCTATCAAGCCACGCCCTAGCAACCATTTAGAGCTCCTTAGCAACAACTCCCATAGACTTCCATTGAAAGAGATCGAAGGCATATCTCTGGACTGAATTGTCATACAAACATGAGGGTGGTCTCGTTTTGACTCGGGGCAGCAAACAGCCAATCTCGAATCACCTCAACACTTCCTAGCCCCCCCCTAGCAACCATTGTTGAGCACCTTAGCAACCAAAATCCATAGAGTCATATCTTTCATTCTGAATGTCACAGAGGAATGGGAGTTGGTTTATATCTTTCATAGTGACAAGAGGCCTTTGGAATTTCATCATTGAAAGCTGCCAAGCCAACCCCTAGCAACCAAACAGAGTACCCTAGCAACCATTTTGCAAGACCTATATCTCTGCATCAAAACATCGTATAGAGATAAGGGTTGGTTTATACATTCACATTGACTTTGGAGCTTCATGATTGGCAGCTGCCAAGCCACTCCCTAGCAACCAAACACGGTACCCTAGCAACCTTTTTGCAAGACCTATATCTCTGCATCAAAACATCGTATAGATATGGGGGTTGGCTCTTTTTACTCATGCTAGCAAACAGGACTTGCTACATGCTACACATGCTAGCAGTGAATAGCTACATGCTAATACTGATTAGCTAAGTGCTAAATCATGCCATGAACATTATAAAAACTCTATAGTAACCATATGTGAACACTACCAACCACCTAGTAACACCATAGTAACCACCAAGAATACCATAGCAACCACCCAGAACACCCTAGCAACCACCTAGCAACACCCTAGCAACCACCCAGAATACCCTAGCAACCGCCTAGCAACACCCTAGCAACCACCTGGAACACCCTAGCAACCACCTAGCAACATCCTAGCAACCACCCAGAACACCCTAGCAACCACCTAGCAACACCCTAGCAACCACCCAGAACACCCTAGCAACCACCTAGCAACACCCTAGCAACCACCCAGAACACCCTAGCAACTGCCTAGCAACCACCCAGAACACCCTAGCAACCGCCTAGCAACACCCTAGCAACCACATAGAACACCCTAGCAACCACCTAGCAACAGCCTAGCAACCGCCTAGCAACACCCTAGCAACCACCTAGAACACCCTAGCAACCACCTAGCAACACCCTAGCAACCACCCAGAACACCCTAGCAACCACCTAGCAACACCCTAGCAACCGCCTAGCAACCACCCAGAACACCTTAGCAAACACCTAGCAACCACCCAGAACACCCTAGCAACCACCTAGCAACACCCTAGCAACTGCCTAGCAACACCCTAGCAACCACCCAGAACACCTTAGCAACCACCTAGCAACCACCCAGAACACCCTAGCAACACCCTAGCAACCACTCAGAACACCCTAGCAACCGCCTAGCAACACCCTAGCAACCGCCTAGCAACACCCTAGCAACCGCCTAGCAACCACCCAGAACACCCTAGCAACCGCCTAGCAACACCCTAGCAACCACCTAGCAACACCATAGCAACCACCTAGAACACCCTAGCAACCACCTAGCAACACCCTAGCAACCACCCAGAACACCCTAGCAACCACCTAGCAACACCCTAGCAACCACCCATAATACCATAGCAACCGCATAGCAACACCATAGCAACCACCCAGAATACCCTAACAACAGCCTAGCAACCACCCAGAACACCGTAGCAACCACCCAGAACACCCTAGCAACCGGGTGGTGAGTTTTGCCACTGCAAGCACCACTTCACATTTTCTTCTGGAAATGTACATTCTAGTCTTCTTATTCTTATTATTCTGGACACTTTTTGACGCGCTACTCCTCCCGCAGTTTTTGTCACAGACCCATGGGTGAGGTGTCAAAACGTGCGGCTTGTTCGGGAATGGTGTGCTATGACTTTTCTAAGAGATCGGGTGTACGATGGTCGCACAGCGGACGAAAAAGCGGCCAAAAACGGCCGAGTGTCTTTTCAATGGGACTCTATCTCAGACCTCTCTCTCTAAAACTTTGACGAGTCATAGCTCTGGGCGAGGATTTCGCAGAAACGTCTAATTTACCACATTTGAAGAGGCTGACAGGCTCTGTAAGAACATACCTCACAATGGGGTAAAAGTTGCACCCCTGGGGGGCAGGAGCAGCCCAAAGTTTCCCCATTGACTTACTATGGTGAAGGACGTCCCATCAAATGCATGTGTTTTTCCTACTATGGTAAATTGCATAGGGATTTTGTATAAAACATAGCTCTGGATCACAGTGTCGATAGAGACAAAGGGGCGGGCTCATTTTACTCAGACAACCAATCAGTCTCTCAGGATCATTGTGAAGCTATCAAGCCACGCCCTAGCAACCATTTAGAGCTCCTTAGCAACAAGTTCCATAGACTTCCATTAAAAGAGATCAAAGGAATATCTCAGGATATAAGTAGGGCTGTAATCAACCAAAGAAATCCTCAGTCGACCAAGGTCTTGTCCTGCGCGACGATTAGTCGACTAAAAAAAAAAAAAAAAAACAAAAAAAACGGATGTTTTGATTGAACATTTTTTAAACAATTGTCATAGAGCATTTATAAAACAACAACGAAAAACATCGAAAATAAATAAAACTATAATAATAATACAATTCTTTGAAAATTAAGTGATTTGTTTAACTGCAAGTGAGGAGCTCTGTCCTTGGTCTATAGTGACGGTCACAATCGCGCACCTGATCACACCACACGCTACAAAATAATATAACTGCTATCTGCCACATAATGAAAAATCCTAACAAAAGCTCTCGTTTATACAGGCTGTATTCTTCTTTACTTACAAAGCTATGGGTTAACTTTTGTCCAGCCGATCTGTTAGGCGTCTTAAAACAACAGACAAAATAGCCTAAAAAACTATCTGAAACCTAGGCTGTGTTGTAAGATAGCATATAAGTTTAATTTCGTTTTGTTACATTATTTAGGCTACTTTCAAATGAGTCAAGTGTACAGATAAAAACCTATTAAGAAAACAATCTATTGAGTCAGTATGATAAAGCCGTTAAAAGAGCTGCTCACGTCTTTTGCGCGCTCAAGTTTGATTTCAAATAGGCACGCAATGTGCGCGCTCATAATGGAGCAACGCGGTCGCCACCGTCGCCTACCTCCACAAACATGTAGCCAGACAAAAGATTTAGATTTCTTGGACATTCTGTCGACTAAAGTAGCGTGAACTGAATGAATACAGCAAAACCACCTACCAGTACATCCTTTACTGAGCGCGAGCAGCAGTGCAGCCAGTAGGTGCGGTTCCCGAGTGTGTTATGTGTGTGCGCTAAACTGTGGCGCAGTTACAAGAAATAGCCTAGGCTAATTATATTTAGAATACAGTAATAAATAACTGCTTTATAAAGGAATAAATATCAGGGAGTAAATCATTGAAAATGTATTTCTATTGGCAAAAAAAAAAAATGCGACTGGTCGAACCAATAAGAATTTCAGTCGACCAAGACGGCATCGACTGATTAGTCGACTAAACGACTAAAGTTGACAGCCCTAGATATAAGTGTCATAGAAACATGAGGGTGGGCTCGTTCGACTTGGGCCAGCAAACAGCCAATCCTGAATCACCTCAACACTTACTGGCCACGCCCTAGCATTGTATCACGATGGGGTTGGCTCTTTTTACTCATGCTAGCAAACAGGACTTGCTACATGCTAGCAGTGAATAGCTACATGCTAATATTGATTAGCTAAGTGCTAAATCATGCCATGAACATTATAAAAACTCTATAGTAACCATATGTGAACACTACCAACCACCTAGTAACACCATAGCAACCACCCAGAATACCATAGCAACCACCTAGCAACACCATAGCAACCACTCAGAATACCCTAGCAACCACCTAGCAACACCATAGCAACCACCCATAACACCCTAGCAACCGCATAGCAACACCCTAACAACCGCCTAGCAACCATACAGAACACCTTAGCAACACCCTAGCAACCAACAGAACACCCTAGCAACCACCTAGCAACACCCTAGCAACCACTCAGAACATCCTAGCAACCACCCAGAAAACCCTAGCAACCACCCAGAACACCCTAGCAACCACTTAGCAACACCCTAGCAACACCCTAGCAACCACCTAGCAACTGCCTAGCAACCACCTAGCAACACCCTAGCAACCACCCAGAAAATCCCAGCAACCCCCTGAGCAACACCCTAGCAACCACCCAGAATACCCTAGCAACCACCTAGCAACAGCCTAGCAACCACCCAGAACACCCTGAGCAACCACCTAGCAACACCCTAGCAACCACCCAGAACACCCTAGCAACCGCCTAAGCAACACCCTAGCAACCACCCAGAACACCCTAGCAACCACCTAGCAACCACTTAGCAACACCCTAGCAACCACCCAGAACACCCTAGCAACCGCCTAGCAACCACTGAGCAACACCCTAGCAACCGCCCAGAACACCCTAGCAACCGCCTAGCAACCACCTAGCAACCACCTAGCAACACCCTAGCAACCACCCAGAACACCCCAGCAACCGCCTAGCAACACCCTAGCAACCGCCTGAGCAACACCCAGGCAACCACCCAGAATACTATAACAACCACCTAGCAACCACCCAGAACACCCTAGCAACCGGGTGCTGAGTTTTGCCACTGCAAGCACCACTTCACATTTTCTTCTGGAAATGTACATTCTAGTTCTATCATGCTGTTCAATCACTAGAGCAGAGAACACCCTTATGAGTGTCTTAAACACACAGCCAAAAGTTATGTGGATCAGGACACGCTGTGAGGCTGAAATTTAAGCACTGCTGCCCTACTTTCAAAACTTCTGCTGTCTATCAAAAATCCAATCTTGGGGAAGAGAAAAACCTCCCCACACTCATCCCGCCAAACACTGCTGAGATAATAAGTGGAGAAGCCAAGGGAGAATTTCACATCAGGAATAAAAAAAACCTTTATGAAGCACATTCACTCATGAGTTTGGTTTGTCTTCATTGGTCCGGAAATTCCAGTGTTAAGCTTAACTGAATGAGCTTGCACCTGAATTAAGTAATATGAACTTTCAAACAGCCTAACTGATATGACACTAAAAAGACATTTGACAAAAGACAAAACAAAAACATAATTTTTGAGGATCATATCAGTGAAGCAAGCTCATTCAGTTAAGAATAACACCAGAATATATAACCTAACCTTTTCATCCAGTAGCACAATACACAGGTGCACACACATCGGCTCTGATTCAGGTACGATTGATACTCCAAGGCACACCTTAGCAATAAAGTTGCCATTGGCTAGTATTTTTTTTTTTGTTTACTCACCAGACTGACATATTGTTATATACGTATATCATGATCCCATATTTTATAGTGCACACATTTATTCTTATATTTAAATATTTTAATGCACATTCATAGTCAACATTTTGCACTCGTATACATTTTCTGCAAACATTTATACATTTTGCTCTTGTACTTGTATGCAAATGTTTTAAAATATACATATTATAAATAATAAATGTATGTAAGAAGAAAAATATATGTAGATGGCAAATTATGGACATTATTTAGTCGCCCAGACACACTTATGCTGATGGTGATATTACTCAGGGAATATTACTAAAATTAAAAGGTAACATAATATTTTATTGCCTTTCTTCATATGCATTTTATAATAAACAAGAGCAACAAGAAAGCCCACACAATATCCATGTTTCAACAAAAATGGCCATCAATTGTAAATTCCTACAGATGCCACATCCTTTGTGTGTTTGTTAATTTGAGCTAAGAGCTAAAAAAAATAATTTAAAAAACACAAACAACTGTTCCACATAAATACTGGACAGATTTGACTTCCACCATTCAGATTTGAAGAAAGAAAAATATTCAATCGGATAGATGTAGAGAAATATGTTAGGCTATAACTGGAAATGGAAAACATTAGTGGCTGAATCTCACATATGCAAACATCAAAGAGGTGAAGGAAAAAAGAGAGAGAAGCACTCACCTCCCTGCTTACTTCTGTCAAGATAGATTCGAGACCCGTCGGCCAAACCTGTAAGGAGAAGAGGAAGAGAGAGGAAGAACACAGGAAGAAGATCAGGAGGCCCGCTCAGTATATCAGACAGAGGATAGCCCAGTGTTATCAAACACACACCAGGATGTGATCTGTGGCCCTGAACCCAAATGGTGCACATCACACAACTAAAGGGTTGTCCTGTCTTTCAATTTAGGTTTCAGTGCTTAAGAATCCCTCTTTTGTGACCAACATGCATTCTCGATGCACACTTGGACTACCAACAGTCTATGTGGCATTACATCACCAAAGATTGAATTTAGAGGTGGTATGCAAGGGTATAAGGTTACTGAGCCTTATCACACACTTTTACATGGAAACGAGAGAGAGAGAGAGAGAGAGAGAGAGAGAGAGAGAGAGAGAGATTCCCAACCATATTCAAGCGTATACCTTTATCTACATTCACAGACACACACTGCAGGAAAGGGAGGGAGAAAAGGCTGTGGCATGACATCTGCCAAATAAATCAGGTTTTCTCCCTGGGAGACGGAACAGCAAGGGTGATATTTGCTCCCAGAGTCAAAACTTTGCCCATCCATCTTAAAAAAGCACAGATGTGAAGGAGCTCTAGGAAAGACAGCGACTCAAGCATTTCTTTGCGTTCTGATGTACGTAACTGAGATGTCCGGCCATTTCATTCTGGATGACATTAAGATTTTTATCGAGAAAGAATTATTTACAGAGTTATTTTATTTTAATATTTATTTTTTATTTTTTATTCTCAAGATTCATTTCACTTGGGGAAATAAACATTCACAGGGTGAGAATCTTGAGTGTATTTTTCATAATAGAAAAATTAGAAGTCAAAGAGCAAAAGATTTCCATTACACGAGAGTAGATGTTAAAACTTCGGCGGCTGCAACTACAGTTTGGTCTCCCTAGTGGACTCAGTACTTACAACTCGAAGTCACGGATTGAGCAGAGTAGGGGACATCTCTAGGGTCTTCAAGTGGGCACATCCTCAGTGTTTTGTTGACTAGCCCACGACACCTCAAGAGGGCTTGACAGTGACTCTGGCATCCCAAAGTAACAACCCTTCCTCCCCAACTCAACTCAGCCCAGCTTACTGACCTCTACATCCCTCCTGCTGCTGAGACCTAACCACAATCTCACAATCTCTCCACAACCCAACCATACGCGCCAACCTGTTTGACTAAGGCTGCCGAGCCCCACTGGTGCGTTAATGCAGTTTCAGTGGCAATGGTTCCGTATGGCATACCACCACATGCAAAACACAATATCTGCCCAACCACCCGTCATTCACGCAATATACACAGGTATGTAATGACTGTAATACTATGCAACCTATAAAAATAACCAACAGACTCTTCAATTTTTTTAAGATTTCTACAAAACCGTAGTGTGGCGCCCTGTACACAGCAAGCTAGAATCATTCTGTCTCAACCACAGCCATCAGTTAAATAATGCATGCTGATCCAGACCACAAAACAATATCTGGTCGTAGGTTAGTGGTGTCAATCTCAGGTGGAAAAATAAACCGTTGATCAAGATCAGCCAGCATCTTCCAGTCCCTAGCAGCTTCTAGTTGTCCTGGGCGAGAATTGGTGTTAACTCCTTGGCATTAACTACCAGCAGAGACTGGCAGCTGCAATATTCCTTTACTATAAAGTCCCACTCTGCTGAGGCAGCGTGGATCTCCCAACCATTTCCTGATTTATGAACATATTAACGCTTCCAGCTTATCCACTGATGTCAAAGAAACCTCGTACACAGTCAGTGGCAACAGCAACCTCGGCAGTAGACCAAACTGAAAGCACCAGAGCTTTAGTTTGCCTGGTAGAGCACAGCTGTTTATGCTCTTCAACCCTTCTACTACTTGTTCGTCTAACTTCTCCGACTCGAACTGTGTCCTTTAGATCCCCATCGTACCATCTCCCAAGACTCTTCACTAACTTCTCAGAAACTGTTAGTATTCCTTACCATTAATGAATAAATTATCTACTACCTTTCCTTTAACTATCGAGATGATCCTTGATTTAGAGGGCTTAATTGCATTCGTGCCCATTCATTATTATCTGTTAACTTCCCCAATAAGCGATTAGTGCAGGCTACTGTTGTATCGCAATATCTGCCCAACCACCCGTCATTCACGCAATATACACAGGTATGTAATGACTGTAATACTATGCAACCTATAAAAATGAGAATCGGAGGGGCTGTTCTGTCAGACAACATCTCCGAGACGTGCGCACCAGATGACTGGTAAGTCAAAGTCCAAATCATAGCCTCTGTTGTCCTAACTTAACTAATATGCATAGTGTGGAGCGTTATATAGAAACTGTGTCTATTCCTCGTTTAGTGAAGCCAAACAATAAATCTAGTGCAGGATCTAGCAAAAATCTTATTGTAATTAAACCAGAAAATCTAAATATCAGTGAACAAAAACAATTATTAAAGCTAGGTCTTCTAAACATTAGATCGCTCACACCTAAGGCGGTTATTGTATATGAAATGGTCACAGATAATAATTTTGATGTTCTGTGCCTTACTGAAACCTGGCTTAAACCAAATGAGCATTTCGGTCTAAATGAGTCTAGCCCACCAGGATACTTTTATAAGCATGAGTCTCGTCTGATCGGCCGTGGCGGCGGTGTTGCAACAATCTATAAAGATATTTTTAATGTTACTCAGAAAACAGGTCACAGGTTTAATTCATTTGAAGTACTTGTGCTAAATGTTACAGCTCTTAGATGTAAGAAAGAAATCCATATCTCTAGCCTTGGCTACTGTATATAGACCTCCAGGGCCATATGCTGAATTCCTAAAAAAGTTTGCAGACTTTCTCTCGGATCTATTGGTGAATGTCGATAAAGCAATAATTGTTGGAGATTTTAATATACACATAGATAATACAAATGATGCTTTAGGGGCTGCGTTACAGACTTATTAAACTCCTTTGGGGTCAAACAAAACGTCAGTGGTCCCACTCATCGTCTAAATCATACACTAGATTTAATTATATCATATGGAACCGATCCAACTAATATAGATATTATACCGCAAAGCGATGATGTCACTGATCATTACATGGTGACTTGCATAATACGTACTGCTGAAATATGTCATGTTGCGCCACGTTATAGACCAGGCAGAACAATCCTTCCAACCACTATAGATAGATTCTCAAATAGCTTACCTGATCTATCTAAGCTGCTCAGTGAACCCAAACAAACATATGATTTAGAGGAAATGACTAGCAGTTTGAGCACCATTTTCTCTAGTACATTAGATTAGATATTGTTGCACCAATTAGATTAAAAAAAGGTTAGAGAGAAAACTAAAGCACCCTGGTACAACAGTGCTACGCATGCTATCAGAGAGAGAAACTTGTATCTTAGAGCGTAAATGGAGACAAACTAATTTAGAGGTCTTCAGAATCACGTGGAAAGACAGTATGTCACGTTATAAAAAGGCTCTAAAAATAGCCAGGGCTGAGCATCTCTGCAAACTAATAGAAAATAACCAAAATAATCCAAGGTTTTTATTTAACACCGTGGCTAGACTAACAAATAAACAGACATCACCAGAGCAAAATATACCGTTACAGTTTAGCAGTAATGATTTTATGAATTACTTCAATGAGAAAATAGAAAGCATCCAAAACACAATTATAAATGTACAATCCTCTATGGTGTCTTATGATTCAGCCTCAATTATGGCCCCTCTAGAACAACTACACCGCTTTACAACGATAGGACAGGAAGAGCTAAATAAACTTATCATTGCATCTAAACCAACAACATGTTTATTAGATCCAATACCCACTAAACTACTGAAAGAAGTGTTACCTGTAGTGGAAGAGCCTCTCCTCAATATTATTAACTCGTCTTTATCTTTAGGTCATGTTCCAAAAATATTCAAGCTGGCAGTAATAAAACCTCTCATTAAGAAACCGCAATTAGATCCAAATAACTTCAGCAAATTACAGACCCATTTCAAATCTTCCATTTATGTAAAAAATACTAGAAAAAGTTGTGTCCGCTCAATTGTGCTCTTTCTTGCAAGAAAATGATATCTATGAAAAATTCCAGTCAGGATTCAGACCGCATCATAGTACAGAAACTGCGCTAGTTAAAATTACAAATGATTTACTTTTAGCTTCTGACCAAGGCTGTATCTCAATACTAGTCCTACTTGATCTTAGCGCTGCGTTCGACACTATAGATCATAAAATACTCTTGGATCGACTACAAAACTACACTGGTGTTCAGGGACAGGCATTAAGCTGGTTTAGATCGTACTTATCGGACCGTTCTCATTTTGTTTGTTTAAATGGGGAAAAATCAAAGATAACGCCAGTAGACTATGGAGTACCGCAAGGATCTGTTTTAGGCCCTCTGCTATTCTCAATATATATGCTGCCACTTGGTAATATTATAAGAAAACATGGAATTAATTTCCACTGTTATGCTGATGACACTCAACTATATATTTCATCACGACCAGACGAAAACACTAACTCATCTAAATTGACAGAGTGTCTCAAAGATATAAAATGCTGGATGACGCGTAATTTCCTGCTATTAAATTCAGATAAGACGGAAGTATTACTTATTGGTCCAAAAAACTACTCACGAAACCTCCTACAATACAACTTTAATATAGATGGATGTCCTGTTACTTTATCCACTACAGTAAAAGACCTGGGTGTTATACTAAACCGCAACTTGTCTTTCGAAAATCATATTTCATATGTTACAAGAGCAGCCTTTTTCCACCTTAGAAACATTGCTAAGCTACGTAACATGCTATCTGTTTCTGATGCAGAAAAGTTAGTTCATGCATTTATGACCTCGAGACTAGATTACTGTAATGCTTTATTAGCCGGTTGTCCTGCATCCTCAATAAACAAGCTACAGTTAGTCCAAAATGCAGCCGCTAGAGTTCTTACTAGGTCAAGAAAATACGATCATATTACACCCATTTTATCATCTCTACACTGGTTACCTATTAAGTTCCGTATCAACTACAAAGTACTACTACTGACCTATAAAGCCCTAAACGGTTTAGCTCCTATGTACTTAACTGACCTTCTTTCGCCCTACAATCCACTGCGTTCTTTAAGATCACTAAATTCAAGGCTTCTGGTCATTCCTAGGATATCTAAGTCCACTAAAGGAGGGAGGGTGTTCTCACATTTAGCTCCAAAACTCTGGAATAGCCTTCCCGATACGGTCCAGAGGCTCTGACTCGCTGACACAGTTTAAAACTAGACTAAAGACGCATCTCTTTAGTCAAGCATTCAAATAATGCTTACCTTTTATTCCTCTGTTATACCATACAGAACCGTTTGCCACTGACCCTGCATTACCGCGGCAGTGGGGCTCGACAGCCTTTTAGACAAACGGTTCGGCACGTATGGTTGGGTTGCGGAGAGTTTGCGAGATAGTGATTTTCTAACACCGACTGCCGTATAATGGAAATCATTATGAACATCAGCTATGCTAATTATTTCCCATCTGCCTTTCTGCTGTTATCTCGGGCGTTGTCCGAGAAAATGGTGTTCGTCAGGTCCAGTTTGCATCCAGCCTCTCACGGGGATTTCAGATGCCCCAACGCCTGTGAAGAGACGACTCAACGCTGGCGATATGTTATGGTGCCGAGTTACATATAAACAATATTTATATTTAATATTTATATATAAACAATATGAATGTAAGCCAGAGGAGAACTGGCCCCGACTGAGCCTGGGTTCTCCCAAGGTTTTTTCTCCATCCAATCTGATGGAGTTTTGGTTCCTTGCCACTGTCGCCTTGCTTTGCCTGCTTTTGGCTTGCTTAGTTGGGTTTATTTAACATTTAATAATATTATTGATCTGCGTTGTACTACTTTCATGTTGTCACTGTGAAGCTGCTTTGATAGAATCTGTATTGTGAAAAGCGCTATATAAATAAATTTGACTTGACTTGACTTGACCTCCATTTGGTATTCTGGTAGGTTGATAGGTGTATATCTGATGGAATTGACACAGGCTCATGCCTTTTTGCATCTGTATGCGTGTCCTCCAAATATCTCTCTCAGCTCAACCCTACATGCTTTTAAAGTGCCATTCTTCTCACTGGTGAATAACTTCTTTACAAATTTGAATGGGTCTTTATAGAAATTAGCCCTCACACGTTCCTTCTTTTTGTAGCATTTCCGTAGGCGCTCAGCTCTGCGTAATGTTGCCAGCTTATCTTTTATGGTAAGAGGTTGAGTCCCTCCTTCTGACTTTGTTCTGCTTTTTTTCCATTGCTTCCTCAGCTGTCTCCTTTCGCTAACTAATCCTTCAATTTTCTGCTGCAGTCTAGACATTCTAGGAGTAGTTTGTACCTTTTCCTTCCTTTTTTTCCGCACCAAACCTCTCACTTCCATATGCTTAAATGATGTCTTCAAATTTATTCATTTATTTAAAGAATATATGCAATAAAACGGCATAGGTTACTTGCATATCCCATGTTCTCTGAATAGGGAACGAGATGCTGCATAGTGATGATGCAATAGGAACGACCTTCGGGCGGTGCTGATTGTCTGAACTCTCATAGAATCACTCCAATTCATTGGCTGATGGCGCACCTCAGCAGCACTACATCACTGACTCTTGATAAAGTGAACACGCCATCTGCTGCTCAGATTTTCTACAGAAGAAGCCCCCCTCAGTAGTGAGAGGAGCTTGGCAGCGAATGCAGCATCTTGTTCCCTATTCAGAGAACATTCTCTTTCATAGGTTCACTCAACACTGCGTAGCAATGGCGCAATGGGAACAAATATACCAGACACACCAAGCTAAGCGCAGCCAGATCTGGCCCAAATAACTTTTTCTTATATTTTTTTTTGGAACCAGAACAAACTCAACCAGGACCAAGGCGACCGCTTCATGCAGAAAGAACCTGCGAACTAGGGACCACATCCAAATACAGGTTATAAAACTGACTGACTGATAAAGGGGACTCTTAAAAGAGCCAAGGAAGATGCGAGACTCAAAGTAGAATAAGCCCTAATAACCAGAGGTAAAGGGAGCTTCCGCACCTCATAAGCCAAAAAAAAATCACGTCTCTCACCCAATGAGGAGGTGCTGTGCTTAGAGGTGACAAGCCCTCTGTGGCTGACCCCAAAGCACACACGCAACTGATACGACTTGTGCCACTGGCTAGAGTGGATGGTGAGTTAACTATATCAAGAGTGAAAAACATAGTGCTGCTGAGCACTATGTCTCTTGTGCCATAAGACAATAAATTGGCTTGATTCTATACGGGTTCAGACGCTTCCATTGCATCGTTGCTACACATCGATGAGTAAACCTATGAAAGAGAACTACTGGCCAACAGCAATAACTATGTTAGGGTGCTTTCACACCTGCCTCATTTAGTTCGGTTGAATCGCACTTGAGTTAGTTTTCCCACTTGGTGTGTTTTGTTTGGACAGGTGTAAAGGTGGTCTCAGTACGCTTTAAAACAAACTCTGGAGTGGTTTGTTTGTGGTGAGAACGTGATCAGACCTCGAACAGACCCAACGTCCAAATAACTGCGCATTTGTGGACTAAACCAGCTGCCGTAGTAAAACAAAATGATTATAGCCAATAGCGCTTCCTTTAAGCCATAACTGACTAACCGCGTTTCTGCACTTTCACTAAAACAATCAGCATAATCACTGAAGTTGTCCGCACTGCACAGTGAATCTCTTATTTATATTGCATCTATACTTTGTTGTTTATGAGGGGATTTGCGAAAGGATAAAGCTTGTGCTGATTTTGAACATATATTGTGAGTGAATTCTCCACATGTCAGCCTGATTTTGCTCCTCTTTGTTTACTTCCAGGACTTCTGTTGGAATTTTCACGCACGTTAATTCTGAGCAATCGAAGTGCAGTTATGGAAATATGTTCAAGACATATCTGGCCAACGAGTAATGTGGAAGTTGTCATGTGACTATATCTTGGTTCGTTTCATCAACTCATCAACTGATTCGGACCAGAGCAATCAGTGTGATGTGAAAACGAACCAAAACCCCTGAAAAATGCTACAAAGTAGAATTTTTCTCCCTTGGTTCAGACCAAATGAACCAAACTACAGATGCGAAAGCACCCTTAAACACAGGTCGATCTGTGTTAAAACGGAATCGTAATAAAGGTTTCAGTTTACCTGAAAATAAGCATTATTATTTACCAGTGGCGGGCCGTGCATTTCACACCTAGGCCTTCTGTCATACCTAAATGAATAACTTTTAATAGTGTATCAGCGCAAAGACTCTCTACTTTTGTTATTTTTATTTTGTACCGGCAGGTATTGGATTAAAGCGGTGAGTTTGGGAAAGGCCGGTAGAGAGAAACGAGCACGTGAGTTCGGCTGGTGCGTCTGTACAGTGGTTCTTGCGTTCCGAATCCGACTATAAGCTCAGAAACGGAGCCTCTTATCTTGTCGTTCAAGCGTTACAATAGTCCCTTTTCAGTTACAATATAGTATGAATATTTTTAAAAAAAAGTTTTGATCATAAATTTATAAGAAAAATTAAGAAGAAAATCATATTCACCACAGGGAAAAAAAGCATTATACTCACCAAAAGTAGATAATTTTTACACAAAATCCATCCTTATTTTTTTCCTCAAGAAGACTTCAATTACTGTTGTACAGGTTCTAACTGGGTTTCAGTTCCAACAATGTTGTGTCTGTCTCCTCATATTTCTAGCATACGTTTTAATGGTAACACTTTAGAATACTGTATCTTACTTACTGTCATAAGGAATTAATGAAGAACTAATAGGTAATTCTTTATTAACACTTAAGTCACTACTGTTAACTACTAAGGAAGATGTGTTAACTAATCAGTATGTAATATAATGTTATGATTGTGTTAAGTATCAGTTAGTTAATCAATAGCTAATGAATTCTGTCATACCTTCTGAAGAACTACTATTAATTATCTATTAATTAAGGTTCAAGAAAAATAACTATGAAGTAACTACTAATTAACAGTCATACACATAGTCAGTTTGTCATTCTTCAGCACTAATAAGAAAGATAAGTTCAGACATTTACCTATAGGCTATGATCTGCAAATAAGCAAAAACATATCATGTATATTACACATTATTATTATACGTAGTTCTTAAACATTTTAAACTTCTTTTGCACCTTACACCAAGTTCCGGCAATATCGCGGTAGCCACATACACTGAGCCTGGGTTCTCCCAAGGTTTTTTTTTTTTTTTTTTCATTCTGTCACCTGATGGAGTTTTGGTTCCTTGCCACTGTTGCCTTTTTCACCTCTCGCAAGTAATTGTCATGTATTTTACAAAGGTTTAGATGATTACGTTAATATATATAGGCTATATATATATATATATATATATATATATATATATATATATTTTTTTTTTTTTTTTTTTTTTTTCAGTAAGTTTTATTTGAGTCAGAAGTATGTGGTAATTCTTTATTAATTACTAATGGGTTCCCTATATTTTCACTTTAGAATACTGTTTCAGGTTCTAAGTAATTCCTGAAGGACTATCTAATAATTATTTATTAATTACTAATAAGTTCCTTATATTTTTACTTTAGAAGACTGTTTCAGGTTATAAGTAGCCTAATTCCTAGATAATTATTTGATAATTATTTATTAATTACTAATGGGTTCCCTGTGTTGTCACTTTAGAATACTGTTCCAGGTTCTAAGTAATTCCTGAAGAACTATTTAAAAGTTATTTATTAATTACTAATAAGTTCCTTATATTTTCACTTTACAAGACTGTTTCAGATTATAAGTAGCCTAATTCCTGGATAATTATTTGATAATTCTTTATTAATTACTAATGGGTTCCCTATATTTTCACTTTAGAATACTGTTCCAGCTTCTAAGTAATTCCTGCAGAATTATTTGATACTTATTTATTAATTACTAATAAGTTCCCTATATTTTCAGTTTCCCTCAGTCGTTGCCTCAAATACATGAATTTACTCAGTGGCTTCTATGCTGAAGGAAAACAGACACACACATTACTGTATATAAAATATACAAATAATCTGAGGTTAGTTTTATATGACTATTCAGTGGTTACTTCTTAGTTATTTTTTCTTGAACCTTAATTAGTTAATAATTAATAGTAGTTCTTCAGGAGGTATGACAGAATTCCTTAGCTATTGATTAACTAACTGATACTTAACACAATCATAAAATTATATTACATACTGATTAGTTAACACATCTTCCTTAGTAGTAGAACTTAGTAGTTCCTTAGTGAAGAATTACCTATTAGTTCATCAATAATTCCTAATTAATTCTGCAGTAAGTAAGATACAGTATTCTAAAGTGTTACTGTTTTAATTTGCTTTATATTTGCCTGCTCAACAAGCACACACAGTCACCGCAAAGCATGATGATGTGTAGCCTACAGCTGCTGCCCCATGCTCTCGCACAGAGTTTTGAACGAAATCAACGAGATCAGCGGGACTTTTGCCTTCAAAATCATTCTTGGCATAACTTACATTAGTCAGTTCTGTTTTCACTCGGAGAAGATCAAGTAGAGTTCTGTATCTGCGTTTAGCTCAGGCTGAATAAGGGAATTCTTTTCTGCTGGGGGTCGAGAGGGAAAGAACCATTAATTTGTGGGTTGAAAAACTAACATCCACAGAAATATATTTTAGTTTATGCAGTTTGCTACAGATACTACCAGTAATAGTATGGATACTACCAGTAATAGTACACGGCTACCACGCTCTGCCTCTGAGCATCCAATCAAAGAACGAGAAAATACAGACGTTATTATACGCCTGCTAGATGGCCCAGCTGCAGTCAAAGCGAAATCTGATTGGCTGGTTAAATCTGACTGATTATCTGATTGGTTAAAGAAACATTTTCATTGCCATTCATTTTAAGTTACAGACACCCGCACTGTCGATTCTGAAGGCCTCCAGGCAGATTTATTTGACCCTGGCAACGCATGATGGCTGAAATATGATTGGATACAAGCTCTAACATAAAAACACACTACTGGAAGCAGCGCAACCAAGAGAAAAGCTATGAAATTAAGAGAATGAACAAGTGGGAATAATTGAATACTCATTCATGGAAAAAAATATAATAAGTGCAAGTCAGTGATTCTGATGGTGTTTGAGGCCAGCAGAGAAGGCCTTGCTGGCCCTGACGGCCACCACTGTTATTTACTAACCCCTCATGTTTCTCTAAACCTAAACTTCTTTAAAGGGGTCATGAACTGGCTTTTTAAATGTTTTTGTTTTGTTGTCTGAGGTCAACTTATGACGTTCACTTGATTTTTACATTCAAAAACATAAAAATTAATAAGTTACAGGCTGTTTTCTTCCCTAGTTTTCAGCCTACTTGAAAAATGCTCGGATTTTATGGGCGTTTCGCATTGAAGACTAGGAAGTACACCCACTAGTGTAAACGCCCACTGCTGTGAGTGGATAACAGTTTTGCATATTATAATGAGCTTCAACTCTGTCGTTGGTTTCGGTAGGTGCACGTGGGGGATTTGTTTTGAAAACCACTATTGTAAAATGGCAACTGGAATGATTTGCCCATACATGTTTGACCCAGAGTCCGAATCCCGAATCGCAGGACAATGAACCAATATCACCTCGAATACAACGGATACTTGTAGACACATTCACATAATTATTAGATATCAAACGATCTGTAACAATGCAATGCTAGCCGAGTAGATTATTATTTCTAAAATAAAAATATTACTCACATAAGTGTGTTGCACCACTCCTGTTGGATCCAATATAGAAGGTAACGTAGACTAATCATGTTCCGCACAACAACGATGTTCGTACAGATTAACTTTAACCGCGATCGCTGAACAAATACTTCTAGGTCATACACAAAATGCATATCTGTGTCGTCTTCATTTCTCCGTTATATTATAATGATTTTAACTCACCCGATGGTGCACGTGGGGAAAACGTGCAATGTTGTCAAATGGCAACCGGATTCGCCCATAAATGTTCGACCTAGAGTCCGTGTGTTGCACAATTACTGTCAGATCCAATATAGACGGCACATCACCATTCTTTTCTCTTAATCGGTCTGCAAATCCAGCCTCGAAACTGTCTTGTTCAGAAAACAATCCTCAGTGAAATGAAGCGAAAATACGGATAATGTTTTACACTCATCTGCAGGAACGTCATTAAAAAAATTTTAACCAGGCATTCCTAATATTGGAATCCAGAGGAAGCTTATGCAGCAACTGTCTTCTTCCACAGCCAGGCACGGCACAACATTTTGTCAACGGAATGTTTATTGTTGGGAGCTCGCTCCGGTGTGTCATCACGAGGTATGCTTTTGTTTACCTATGCGTGAATGCGTGAATCGGTGGGCGGGGCTAAACCGGCCGTGTTGAAGGTGTTGATGAGCGGGTGGGGTTTCTTTGTCTTTGACGTCATACTTCCACGCTTTCAAACGAGCTTTTTGGGGCAGGGACCAGGGACTCTTAGAGTAGTGTTTCTCAACTGGTCGGCAACAAGACCGTGTGGAGAGGGTCACGCAGTGTGCAGTCAAAGAAACAACAACAAACGTAATACAGTTTTTCTGATGCAAGCCTTTTCTTTTGAAAGACGCGCATGAAAGCTGTTGACAATTCTGTCAGACACAGTTTAAGTAAAGACTGCCTGAGTAAAACGTGTTGCCCAGATTCAGTATCCGCGGCCAGATGAAATGTTGTCAGGCATGCATCAGTGTCATTATTCTAACGTTCTTTTCAAAGTATCTTACCTCAGAAAAACGTTCCTGCCCTTTCAGCCGTTATACTATGCTGTGAGCGTGCACGAATGTGGCAGCGCCTCTACTAGATAAATACTGTTTTAGAAAAATAGAAAATTTGGGTCAAATCTGAATAGGTGATTTGATTTGCAAAACACAGCCAATCTGGGTGCGTTTCCCGAAAGCATCTTTAGCCAACTATGGTCGCAAGTTCCGTCGCGTACCAATAGAGGGAATGCATTCACGTGACTTTCCCGCCGGAACAACCCCCTCTCAGCCTGACCGAGTGGCAAAAGATCTGCTGCGTGACTGGATTTAACAGGGAAACTGCGAAAATGTGACTAAAACGAACAATTTTATCAATTTAAATTAAATGTTGGACTCAATATAGTGTTCCTTACAACTTACTAAAGATTGTGATCCATGGATATTATTGACATGCAGCCAGGAATCGTGTTGCCTGACATTTATGTTTGCCTGATTTCGACACCGTGGAAATAAAAGCAATATAGACCTAAACATAAAGCAAATTTGCCTGTGAACATTTTAAATATACAATATTATACAATAATAAATAATAAATATGATAATATTTATTATTTAATACAATAATAAATAACTAGAATGTACATTTCCAGAAGAAAATGTGAAGTGGTGCTTGCAGTGGCAAAACTCAGCACCCGGTTGCTAGGGTGTTCTGGGTGGTTGCTAGGTGGTTGTTATAGTATTCTGGGTGGTTGCTAGGGTGTTGCTAGGCGGTTGCTAGGGTGTTCATAGTAAGTCAATGGGGAAACTTTGGGCCGCTCCTGCCCCCCAGGGTTGCAACTTTTGAGAGACTGGTTGGTTGTCTGAGTAAAATGAGCCCGCCCCTTTGTCTCTACGACACTGTGATCCAGAGCTATGTTTAATACAAAATCCCTATGCAATTTACCATAGTAGGAAAAACACATGCATTTGATGGGACGTCCTTCACCATAGTAAGTCAATGGGGAAACTTTGGGCTGCTCCTGCCCCCCAGGGGTGCAACTTTTACCCCATTGTGAGGTATGTTCTTACAGAGCCTGTCAGCCTCTTCAAATGTGGTAAATTAGACGTTTCTGCGAAATCCTCGCCCAGAGCTATGACTCGTCAAAGTTTTAGAGAGAGAGGTCTGAGATAGTAGCCTCGCGAGACCATCCTGATCTCGCGAGCTTTCAAGGTTTTACTCGCAGATCAGTCTGGATACTTTCCGTTAAAGAAAATTTGGGAGCAGTTCACCAAACGAACGTCCAATCAGCGTTGGCTTTGAGCGTTGTGATTGGCCGTCTGAGTAAAATGAGCCCGCCCCTTTGTCTCTACGACACTGTGATCCAGAGCTATGTTCAATACAAAATCCCTATGCAATTTACCATAGTAGGAAAAACACATGCATTTCATGGGCCGCCCTTCACCATAGTAAGTCAATGGGGCAACTTTGGGCCCCTCCTGCCCCCCAGGGGTGCAACTTTTACCCCATTGTGTGGTATGTTCTTACAGAGCCTGCCAGCCTCTTCAAATGTGGCAAATCACACGTTTGTCCGAAATCCTCGTTTGGAGCTATGAGTCGTCAAAGTTTTTCGCAATGTTAAGTCTATGGGACATTTTTCGGCCGTTTTTCGCCCTGGGCGACCATCGTACCCCCGATCGCTTAGAAAAGTCATAGCACACCTCTCCTAAATGAGCCGGCCGATCTGACGCCTCACCCATGGGTCTGTGACAAAAGCTGCGGGAGGAGTAGCGAACCAAAAAGTGGCCAGAAGTAAAATAATAATAACTTAGAATGTACATTTCCAGAAGAAAATGTGAAGTGGTGCTTGCAGTGGCAAAAAGCTCGTTCGGTTGCTAGAGTGTGGTACATTATTTCATACGAGCCAACAACCATGTCTGTACGATATTCTGGTGCTGAGATATGACTTATTCATGTGTTTGTATGGTTACTAGGGTCCCTTATATGGTTGCTATTGTGTGATTATACAATTTATGAGATAATATTTAAGAACTGGAGTTGTTATATGGAGTTTTTATAGAGTTGTTTAGTATGGCCTCGTGCCTATGGCCTACGGTTGCTAGGGTGCTATAGCTGGTTGATATGGTGTGGCTATGAAGTGCTACGAGTCGTCAAAATTTGTGGCAATGTTAAGTCTATGGGATTTTTTTACCTAATGAATTGCCCCTTTGGCGAGCACTGTACCCCGATTCGCTACGAAAAGTCACTGCACACCTCTCCTCAATGAGCCGGTCGATTTGACACCTCAATCAGGGGTCTGTGATGTCAGCGTGTATTTTTTAACAGAAATAAACAGTTTTTATAGAGTTTTTATAGAGTTATTTTGTATGTCAAAATAGGCCTGCGGCCTCGTGCCTATCACCCTCGGTTGCTAGGGTGCTGTAACCGGTTGCTATGGTGTGGCTATGAAGATTTTAGGCCATTACATACTGGCTGCTTGATAAATTAAATCCTCCTAGGGAGAGAGAGAGGTCTGCCTGACAGCAGGGCTGTCAGGCCCTTTTTGTGTCTGTGAGAAAGTGACAGTTGGGATTTGAATTTTTGAAAATTCCCCAATGTTTAGCCAAAAATCGCTGATACTTGGCCTCGAACAAACCTTCCTAGAGACAAAACTATAGGTTGTATCAGCAAAATGACCTGACCGTGAGCGAGACAAGGCCTTTGTGAACGCTGTGATGTATTTTTTGTGTGGATAGAGTTGCAAAAAGGGACCATTTTGGCAAGTTAAAAAACTGGTCCGTAATGCTCTGATTACTAAAGTTTGACCTGAATTTATAATTGCTGTCAATGGGGGATTTTCTGTCACTCCTGTCGTTCGGAAGGACACAGAGGAAAAACTATAAGTCCGAGGGATTTACTAAACACACGAGAGGAACCACAACAAAAATACCTACGTTTTAAGTATAATTTCATGGCCAAACAGTGAAGATTGTGGCCAGGCCAGCGATTTAAAAATTATTTTTTAGCATTAGTTTTCAAGCTCTCACACTCTAGCTTATGACATCACGCACTCTAGCTCTGAACAGTCTCCCCAATGTAAGTCTATGGGATTTTTTTCGGCCGTTTTTCGCCCCTGGTGCAAACATCGTACACCCGATCGCTTAGAAAAGTCATAGCACACCTCTCCTAAATGAGCCGGTCGATTTGAGGCCTCACCCATGGGTCTGTGACAAAAGCTGCGGGAGGAGTAGCGAACAAAAAAGTGCACGGAAGTTAAAAAAAAAAAATAATAATAATAAGTATGGACAATAACAATAGTGTTGCTTTGCAAGCACCACTAATAAGTATGCAAGAGAACACTAGTGTTGCTTTGCAAGCACCACTAACTAGAATGTACATTTCCAGAAGAAAATGTGAAGTGGTGCTTGCAGTGGCAAAACTCACCACCCGGTTGCTAGGGTGTTCTGGGTGGTTGCTAGGCGGTTGCTAGGGTATTGTGGGTGGTTGCTAAGGTGTTCTGGGTGGTTGCTAGGCGGTTGCTAGGGTATTGTGGGTGGTTGCTAGGTGGTTGCTAGGTGGTTGCTAGGGTGTTCTGGGTGGTTGCTAGGGTGTTGCTAGGCAGTTGCTAGGGTGTTCTGGGTGGTTGCTAGGGTGTTGCTAGGTGGTTGCTAAGGTGTTCTGGCTGGTTGCTAGGGTGTTGCTAGGTGGTTGCTAGGGTATTCTGGGTGGTTGCTAGGGTGTTCTGGGTGGTTGCTAAGCGGTTGCTAGGGTGTTCTGGGTGGTTGCTAGGGTGTAACTAGGTGGTTGCTAGGGTGTTCTTAGTGGTTGCTAAGGTGTTGCTAGGCGGTTGCTAAGGTGTTCTGGGTGGTGTGCTAGGGTGTTGCTAGGCGGTTGCTAGGGTGTTCTGGGTGGTTGCTAGGGTGTTGCTAAGCGGTTGCTAGGTGGTCGCTAGGGTGTTCTGGGTGGTTGCTAGGGTGTTGCTAGGTGGTTGCTAGGGTGTTCTGGGTGGTTGCTAGGGTGTTGCTAAGCGGTTGCTAGGTGGTTGCTAGGGTGTTCTGGGTGGTTGCTAGGGTGTTCTGGGTGGTTGCTATGGTGTTGCTAGGTGGTTGCTAGGGTGTTCTGGGTGGTTGCTAGGGTGTTGCTAGGTGGTTGCTAGGGTGTTGCTAGGCAGTTGCTAGGGTGTTCTGGGTGGTTGCTAGGGTGTTGCTAAGCGGTTGCTAGGTGGTTGCTAGGGTGTTCTGGGTGGTTGCTAGGGTGTTGCTAGGTGGTTGCTAGGCTGTTCTGGGTGGTTGCTATGGTGTTGCTAGGTGGTTGCTAGGGTGTTCTGGGTGGTTGCTAGGGTGTTGCTAGGTGGTTGCTAGGGTGTTGCTAGGGTGTTGCTAGGCGGTTGCTAGGGTGTTCTGGGTGGTTGCTAGGCGGTTGCTAGGGTGTTCTGGGTGGTTGCTAGGGTGTTGCTAGGTGGTTGCTAGTGTGTTTTGAGTGGTTGCTAAGGTGTTGCTAGGTGGTTGCTAGGGTGTTCTGTTGGTTGCTATGGTGTTACTAGGTGGTTTGTAGTTGTCACAGATGGTTACTATGGAGTTTGTAGCATTTTCTTGGCATGATTTAGCACTTAGCTAATCAATATTAGCATGTAGCTATTCACTACTAGCATGCGTAGCATGTAGCAAGTCCTGTTTGCTATCATGAGTAAAAAGAGCCAACCCCCATCTCTATACGATGTTTTGATGCAGAGATATAGGTATTGCAAAACGTTTGCTAGGGTACTCTGTTTGGTTGCTAGGGAGTGGCTTGGCAGCTGCCAATCATGAAGCTCCAAAGTCAATGTGAATGTATAAACCAACCCCCATCTCTATACGATGTTTTGATGCAGAGATATAGGTCTTGCAAAATGGTTGCTAGGGTACTGTGTTTAGTTGCTAGGGAGTGGCTTGGCAGCTGCCAGTCATGAAACTCCAAAGGCTGCTTGTCAGTATGAATGATATAAACCAACTCCCATGCCTCTGTGACATTCAGAATGGAAGATATCCCTCTTTGGATTTTGGTTGCTAAGGTGCTCGACAATCGTTGCTAGGGCGTGGCCAGTAAGTGTTGAGGTGATTCAGGATTGGCTGTTTGCTGGCCCGAGTCAAACGAGCCCACCCTCATGTTTCTATGACACTTATATCCTGAGATATCCCTTTGATCTATTTCAATGGAAGTCAATGGGACTTGTTGCTAAGGAGCTGTAAATGGTTGCTAGGGCGTGGCTTGATAGCTTCACAATGATCCTGAGAGACTGATTGGCCGTCTGAGTAAAATGAGCCCGCCCCTTTGTCTCTACGACACTGTGATCCAGAGTTATGTTCAATATAAAGCGGTTTCTGTGGTGTAGGACGGCCCATTTCATGGGCCGTCCTACACCATAGTAAGTCAATGGGGAAACTTTGGGCCACTCCTGCCCCCCAGGGGTGCAACTTTTGAGAGACTGATTGGCCGTCTGAGTAAAATGAGCCCGCCCTTTGTCTCTACGACACTGTGATCCAGAGCTATGTTTAATACAAAATCCCTATGCAATTTACCACAGTAGGAAAAACACATGCATTTGATGGGACGTCCTTCACCATAGTAAGTCAATGGGGAAACTTTGGGCTGCTCCAGCCCCCCAGGGGTGCAACTTTTACCCCATTGTGAGGTATGTTCTTACAGAGCCTGTCAGCCTCTTCAAATGTGGTAAATTAGACGTTTCTGCGAAATCCTCGCCCAGAGCTATGACTCGTCAAAGTTTTAGAGAGAGAGGTCTGAGATAGAGTCCCATTGAAAAGACACTCGGCCGTTTTTGGCCGCTTTTTTGTCCGCTGTGCGACCATCGTACACCCGATCTCTTAGAAAAGTCATAGCACACCATTCCCGAACAAGCCGCACGTTTTGACACCTCACCCATGGGTCTGTGACAAAAACTGTGGGAGGAGTAGCGCGTCAAAAAGTGTCCAGAATAATAAGAATAAGAATAAGAATAATAAGTATGCAAGAGAACAATAGTGTTGCTTTGCAAGCACCACTAACTAGAATGTACATTTCCAGAAGAAAATGTGAAGTGGTGCTTGCAGTGGCAAAACTCACCACCCGGTTGCTAGGGTGTTTTGGGTGGTTGCTAGGTGGTTGTTAGGGTATTCTGGGTGGTTGCTAGGGTGTTGGTAGGTGGTTGCTAGGGTGTTACTAGGCGGTTGCTAGGGTGTTCTGGGCAGTTGCTAGGGTGTTGCTAAGTTGTTGCTAGGTGGTTACTAGGGTGTTCTGGGTGGTTGCTAGGGTGTTGCTAAGTGGTTGCTAGGCGGTTGCTAGGGTGTTCTGGGTGGTTGCTAGGGTGTTGCTAGGCGGTTGCTAGGGTGTTCTGGGTGGTTGCTAAGTAGTTGCTATGGTGTTCTGGGTGGTTGCTAGGGTGTTCTGGGTGGTTGCTAAGCGGTTGCTAGGGAGTTCTGGGTGGTTGCTAGGGTGTTGCTAGGCGGTTGCTAGGGTGTTCTGATGGTTGCTAGGGCGTTGCTAGGGTGTTGCTAGGTGGTTGCTAGGGTGTTCTGGGTGGTTGCTAGGGTGTTGCTAGGTGGTTGCTAGGGTGTTGCTAGGCGGTTGCTAGGGTGTTCTCGGTGGTTGCTAGGGTGTTCTTGGTGGTTGCTAGGGTGTTGCTAGGTGGTTGCTAGGGTGTTCTGAGTGGTTGCTACGGTGTTGTTAGGTGGTTGCTAGGGTGTTCTATTGGTTGCTATGGTGTTACTAGGTGGTTTGTAGTTGTCACAGATGGTTACTATGGAGTTTGTAGCATTTTCTTGGCATGATTTAGCACTTAGCTAATCAATATTAGCATGTAGCTATTCACTACTAGCATGCGTAGCATGTAGCAAGTCCTGTTTGCTATCATGAGTAAAAAGAGCCAACCCCCATCTCTATACGATGTTTTGATGCAGAGATATAGGTATTGCAAAACGGTTGCTAGGGTACTCTGTTTGGTTGCTAGGGAGTGGCTTGGCAGCTGCCAATCATGAAGCTCCAAAGTCAATGTGAATGTATAAACCAACCCCCATCTCTATACGATGTTTTGATGCAGAGATATAGGTCTTGCAAAATGGTTGCTAGGGTACTGTGTTTAGTTGCTAGGGAGTGGCTTGGCAGCTGCCAGTCATGAAACTCCAAAGGCTGCTTGTCAGTATGAATGATATAAACCAACTCCCATGCCTCTGTGACATTCAGAATGGAAGATATCCCTCTTTGGATTTTGGTTGCTAAGGTGCTCGACAATCGTTGCTAGGGCGTGGCCAGTAAGTGTTGAGGTGATTCAGGATTGGCTGTTTGCTGGCCCGAGTCAAACGAGCCCACCCTCATGTTTCTATGACACTTATATCCTGAGATATCCCTTTGATCTATTTCAATGGAAGTCAATGGGACTTGTTGCTAAGGAGCTGTAAATGGTTGCTAGGGCGTGGCTTGATAGCTTCACAATGATCCTGAGAGACTGATTGGCCATCTGAGTAAAATGAGCCCGCCCCTTTGTCTCTACGACACTGTGATCCAGAGTTATGTTCAATATAAAGCGGTTTCTATGGTGTAGGACGGCCCATTTCATGGGCCGTCCTACACCATAGTAAGTCAATGGGGAAACTTTGGGCCACTCCTGCCCCCCAGGGGTGCAACTTTTGAGAGACTGATTGGCCGTCTGAGTAAAATGAGCCCGCCCCTTTGTCTCTACGACACTGTGATCCAGAGCTATGTTTAATACAAAATCCCTATGCAATTTACCACAGTAGGAAAAACACATGCATTTGATGGGACGTCCTTCACCATAGTAAGTCAATGGGGAAACTTTGGGCTGCTCCAGCCCCCCAGGGGTGCAACTTTTACCCCATTGTGAGGTATGTTCTTACAGAGCCTGTCAGCCTCTTCAAATGTGGTAAATTAGACGTTTCTGCGAAACCCTCGCCAGAGCTATGACTCGTCAAAGTTTTAGAGAGAGAGGTCTGAGATAGAGTCCCATTGAAAAGACACTAGGCCGTTTTTGGCCGCTTTTTTGTCCGCTGTGCGACCATCGTACACCCGATCTCTTAGAAAAGTCATAGCACACCATTCCCGAACAAGCCGCACGTTTTGACACCTCACCCATGGGTCTTACAGAGCTGACAGGCTCTGTAAGAACATACCACACAATTGGGTAAAAGTTGCACCCCTGGGGTGCAGGATCGGCCCAAATTTTCCCCATTGACTTTGTAGTTGTCACAGATGGTTACTATGGAGTTTGTAGCATTTTCTTGGCATGATTTAGCACTTAGCTAATCAATATTAGCATGTAGCTATTCACTACTAGCATGCGTAGCATGTAGCAAGTCCTGTTTGCTAGCATGAGTGAAAAGAGCCAAACCCCATCTCTATACGATGTTTTGATGCTGAGATGTAGCTGTTGCAAAATGGTTGCTAGGGTACTCTGTTTGGTTGCTAGGGAGTGGCTTGGCAGATGCTGATCATGAAACTCCAAAGTCAATGTGAATGTATAAACCAACCCCCATCTCTACACGATGTTTTGATGCAGAGATATAGGTCTTGCAAAATGGTTGCTAGGGTACTCTGTTTGGTTGCTAGGGAGCGGCTTGACAGCTTTCAATGATGGAATTCCAAAGGCCTCTTGTCACTATGAAAGAAATAAACCAACTCCCATTCCTCTGTGACATTCAGAATGGAAGATATGACTCTATGGATTTTGGTTGCTAAGGTGCTCAACAATGGTTGCTAGGGAGGGGCTAGGAAGTGTTGAGGTGATTCGTGATTGGCTGTTTGCTGCCCCGAGTCAAACGAGACCACCCTCATGTTTGTATGACAATTCAGTCCAGAGATATGCCTTCGATCTCTTTCAATGGAAGTCTATGGGAGTTGTTGCTAAGGAGCTTTAAATGGTTGCTAGGGCATGGCTTGATAGCTTCACAATGATCCTGAGAGACTGATTTGCCATCTGAGTAAAATAAGCCCGCCCCTTTGTCTCTACGACACTGTGATCCAGAGTTATGTTCAATATAAAGCGGTTTCTATGGTGTAGGACGGCCCATTTCATGGGCCGTCCTACATCATAGTAAGTCAATGGGGAAACTTTGGGCCACTCCTGCCCCCAGGGTGCAACTTTTTTCGCCAGGAGTAGCGAACCAAAAAGCGGCGGAAGTAAAATAAAAAAATAATAATAACTAGAATGTACATTTCCAGAAGAAAATGTGAAGTGGTGCTTGCAGTGGCAAAACTTACCACCCGGTTGCTAGGGTGTTCTGGGTGGTTGCTAGGGGGTTGCTAGGGTGTTCTGGGTGGTTGCTAGGTGGTTGCTAGGGTGTTATGGGTGGTTGCTAGGGTGTTTCTAGGTGGTTGCTAGGTAGTTGCTAGGGTGTTCTGGGTGGTTGCTAGGGTGTTGCTAGGTGGTTGCTAGGGTGTTCTAGGTGGTTGCTAGGGTGTTGCTAGGTGGTTGCTAGGGTGTTCTGGGTGGTTGCTAGGGTGTTGCTAGGTGGTTGCTAGGGTGTTGCTAGGTGGTTGCTAGGGTGTTCTGGGTGGTTGCTAGGGTGTTGCTAGGCGGTTGCTCAGGGTGTTCTGGCTGGTTGCTAGGGTGTTCTGGCTGGTTGCTAGGGTGTTGCTAGGTGGTTGCTAGGGTGTTCTGGCTGGTTGCTAGGGTGTTGCTAGGTGGTTGCTAGGGTGTTCTGGGTGGTTGCTAGGGTGTTGCTAGGTGGTTGCTAGGGTGTTCTGGTTAAAAGAGCAAACCCCCACCTCTATACGATGTTTTGTTGCAGAGATACAGGTCTTGCAAAACGGTTGCTAGGGTGCTTTGTTTAGTTGCTAGGGAGTGGCTTGGCAGCTACCAATCATGAAACTCCAAAGGCTGCTTGTCAGTATGAATGATAGAAACCAACTCCCAAGCCTCTATGACATTCAGAATGGAAGATATCCCTCTTTGGATTTTGGTTGCTAAGGTGCTCGACAATGGTTGCTAGGGCGTGGCTAGGAAGAGTTGAGGTGATTCATGATTGGCTGTTTGCTGCCCCGAGTCAAACGAGACCACCCTCATGTTTCTATGACACTTATATCCTGAGATAGCACTTTGATCTCTTTTAATGGAAGTCTATGGAACTTGTTGCTAAGGAGCCCTAAATGGTTGCTAGGGCGTGGCTTGATAGCTTCACAATGATCCTGAGAGACTGATTGGTCGTCTGAGTAAAATGAGCCCGCCCCTTTGTCTCTACGACACTGTGATGCAGAGCTATGTTCAATATAAAGCGGTTTCTATGGTGTAGGACGGCCCATTTCATGGGCCGTCTCGGCGCTGGCTCGGCAGAACTGCAGATCGCACACACAAGTCTTGTACAGGACCATTCAGCACATAGTTATAGGCATCTAAAGATTTATATACCCTCAGTTTCTCTTTACGATCGGTTTCTCTATAAGGTAGGTGTCGAAGTCAGGCCACTCAACCGAGGTAATGTTAATCCTGTCAGATCGTCCATGCATTGAGTGAGCGAGCGTGTAGGCGGCTACGGGTCGGCCAATCTGGTTCTGTCCGTTAAAATTAACTTTTGAAAATAACAATCGTGGTCCTGGACACTGAGTGACCTTACACATTAAGATAAAATCTGATTTTCTTCAGTCATTGTTAAAAAACAAGCTAACAAAACGTGCTTACTTGCATTAGTTAAGCGGCCAGAGCGCTCATTCTGCCTCCACCTAAGCTCCGCCCACATAAAAACGTCACCGTGTTTACCAACTGTAAAGGGGTCTATACACTCACCAGCCACTTTATTAGGTACACCTGTCCAACTGCTCGTTAACACTTAATTTCTAAGCAGCCAATCACATGGTGGCAACATGTAGACATGGTCAAGACAATCTCCTGCAGTTCAAACCGAGCATCAGTATGGGGAAGAAAGGTGATTTGAGTGACTTTGAACATGGCATGATTGTTGGTGCCAGAAGGGCTGGTCTGAGTATTTCAGAAACTGCTAATCTACTGGGATTTTCACGCACAACCATCTCTAGGGTTTACAGAGAATGGTCCGAAAAAGAAAAAAACATCTAGTGAGCGGCAGTTCTGTGGGCGGAAATGCCTTGTTGATGCCAGAGGTCAGAGGAGAATGGCCAGACTGGTTCGAGCTGATAGAAGGGCAACAGTGACTCAAATAACCACCCGTTACAACCAAGGTGGGCAGAAGAGCATCTCTGAATGCACAGTACGTCGAACTTTGAGGCAGATGGGCTACAGCAGCAGAAGACCACACCGGGTGCTACTCCTTTCAGCTAAGAACAGGAAACTGAGGCTACAATTTGCACAAGCTCATCGAAATTGGACAATAGAAGATTGGAAAAACGTTGCCTGGTCTGATGAGTCTCGATTTCTGCTGCGACATTCGGATGGTAGGGTCAGAATTTGGCGTCTCCAACATGAAAGTATGGATCCATCCTGCCTTGTATCAACGGTTCAGGCTGGTGGTGGTGGTGTCATGGTGTGGGGAATATTTTCTTGGCACTCTTTGGGCCCCTTGGTACCAATTAAGCATCGTTGCAACGCCACAGCCTACCTGAGTATTGTTGCTGACCATGTCCATCCCTTTATGACCACAATGTACCCAACTTCTGATGGCTACTTTCAGCAGGATAATGCGCCATGTCATAAAGCTGGAATCATCTCAGACTGGTTTCTTGAACATGACAATGAGTTCGCTGTACTCAAATGGCCTCCACAGTCACCAGATCTCAATCCAATAGAGCAGGGGTCACCAAACTTTTTTCTCTGGGTGCCACATTATCGTTCCTGACTGTGATGGGGGGCCGGGGCCGGGTCAGCTATATAACATAGAATTGTACGACCCAGAGAAAAATTACCATCAGCAGGCTTCATTGTGTAGTAGAGATCACTAGCCTGGCACTAGCCTAGCCTGTTTATTAAAAAAACATCCAATAATGCAGAATATGGAATGATACATATTTAATTGATGAGTTGTTAATATATATATATATAACAATACAAAATATATGGGTATGGTTTTACAGCTAAATTCAGCATATTGACACAAAATGAAAACTGTTGAGTTTAAATGTATACTACTTGGTAACTGCAACACTTCAACATTTCTTCTTGTGTTAAAGGGGTGATGAACTGAGAAATCAAATTTCCCTTGAGCTTTTGACATCTAAGAGGTCATCATATTATAAGAATATTCTGTAAGTTTCAGAACTGAAAACAGGAATGAGGAACATCACTAAGAATAAGGGCTACAGCAACTGGTCAAGGAGGACACTAATGTTTATGATTTCTGCTTCATAGTCATACTTTCCTCCATACTTTTTGATAATTTAATTTCCTCTTTGGAATGGAATAACAAGAAATGAAAACCAGATCGTTTATTCGTTTTTAGTTTATTTTAAAAAACGCAAAATTACATTTTGGCTTGATTTTTTCATTTTTCGTTTGTGGTTGCATGGGTTCGATATTTCATTTGTACACGTGGGTGGCGATGAAACACCCCTTTCATCTGATTGGTCAAACCGCTTCGCCTTCAGTAGCCTACAAGCTTTTCTTTCTGTCAGGCAGAATACGAGTCAGTATGAGTCCGGCACTAACAAATGCACTTCAATAAAATAATGTCTGAAACCACCACTCAATTTTAACTATGCACAATATTTGAAGCAGATATATGTTGCTGGTCAAGTAATTTGTGCTGCTGTGACTTGCAAGCGACCCCATTAATGTGAGACACAGCATGCCTATATGACAGATTATTTTAGCATTTGTATTTAACATTTATAAATAAAGTGCAAATTGCATCTCTTTGGATAAAAGGGAAGTGGAAATAAAAATCAATATTAGGCTGAACTGAACATGAAAAGAGACAGAAAAGAGAGAAGCTAATACTGAAAAAATTAGCAGGGTTTGGGATTAATTAAAATCATGTCGGTTGAAGAGCACAGCATACCTTTAAAATGTTATTAGCTTTATTATAAAACAAATACAATTGTATTACATACTGAATTGGTTGATGTTTGAGTTGTTCTGAATTGGTTCAAGTTTTCTTATGTTGGCTTGAGAAAGCCTGCATATATTTAAACATTATTATTATTATTATTATTATTATGAGAAATTGACTCCGCCTAGAACTTTAATGCTTCACCAAACTCAGCTCAGACCTTCAGAATGGTCTGAATCGCTCATATCTTTTAAAACTGGTCAGACTTACCATTACCAAAAAAATCAATTGACTTGCATTATCTGTCTGAGCAATGAAGGCCATAATAAGGCCTTCAGTCGCCGCTTCCTGCTACGCTATTCGGCTTTTATATCCTTCTACACTTTGCTCACGGTATGTTCGCCCTGCAATTTACTTACTAAAAGAGCTGCGTCTTTTTAAAGATGCCAAGGCCGGACTACTAATCTCCATGTCTCAAACATTTCCCAGCTCCTCTTAGTTGAGCGGCTGAAAATGTCAATATTGCAGCAATGAGCATGTTGTATAACACGCACAACTGCAAACATATGCCGACACACTGTGATGACGCCCCCTCAACTGCTCAAGCTAATTTTTGCTTACGTTGTTTTCCCCCTGTGGCTCAGTGGCAAAATACAAAGCCCTTCGCGCAAAAGACCCATGTTCGATCCTGGCTCACAGCAGAAAAGAAATTTAGTCTCGTCATAGCCAGACTTCCTTTTCACTCGTTCAGTTCCAATAAAATGTGACTGTTCCAGTGTATTTTGCAGTAAACAAGCCGGTACCACAGCCCACTTGCCTGCACTCAAATGCCGTTTCCATGGCGACCCAGAAAAATCATAAGCAGTGTATTTTCTGGAATTTCGGCCACAGCCGATGGTGTTATGAGTGTAATAAAATGCCCACAGCTCAGTGTTCATTTCTACACACAAACACAGCCCGTCACGGTACAGGGCTCACACAAATGAAATAGACACGTCAATTGTGCATTAACTGTAGTGAATGTGCCCACAACCCAGTGCCCACAAACACTACACACTACATGTACTGTACCATGGTTTCTGAGAAATAAAACCAACACACATACAGTCAGCTCAGGACGACAGTGTTTTCCAGTACAGTGAATGTGCACTCAAAGTCTTCCTAGCCCTTCTAGGAAAAGGACGATGTTCAAGTCTCGCCACGGCCAGTTTTGCAGTTTTGGCTCAAAGCACAAGTACCACCTCGAGCTTAGGCTTCCGGTCTGCTTCGCCTCAGGGTCAATCAGGAACCTGTCACAGCCCTGAAACCTTGGAGAGCGACCGACTGGTACCAGTCTGGTGTAAGCTTGGGGACTTCCTCGAGTGTACAGGTGGTGTCCACGGACATCTCCGCCTTGAGATGGGGAGCGCTGCAAGAGGGCAGACCGTTCTTCGGCCTATGGTCAGAATGAGAAAAGCTCCTTCACATAAACTGTCTGGAAATGTTGGCAGTCGACAAAGCGGAGGTGCTTCTGTCCCAGAATAAAGGGCTATCACGTCTTAGTCCGCTCGGACAACATGTCGGTGGTATCCTACATAAATCGCAATTGCGGCGTCAGGTCTCGAAACCTTTTCAGACTGAGAGAGCACATTCTGGTCAGGGCTCAGCACAATCTGTGCTCACTGAGAGCAGCACATGTGCCTGGCCTCCTGAATTTGGGGCCAGACAGACTATCCAGAAACAATATACCAGCTGATGAATGGTCTCTGCACCTGCAGACTGTGGGAGAAGTTCGGCAGAGCACAGGTGGACCTATTCGTGTCCCAGGAGAACGCTCACTGCCCAAAATTCTTCTCAAAGAGCAAGGATGCACTGGCCCTCGTCTGGCCCAGCTGCCCGCTCTATACTTTTCCCCAGTTTCGCTCCTGCCTCAAGTGTTGGAACGAATCAGGGAAAACAGATCCGCTGTGTTCCTTGTGGCTTCACTCTGGACGAACCAGGAATGGTTCCCAGTCCTAATGCAGCTGACGAGCACTGCCTCATGGCCGATTCCGACGAGGAAAGTCCTCCTCTCTCAGGCCTTGGGTTCAATTTTGTATTCTCACCCATAAAGGTGGGCCCTGCACGCATGGGCCATCAACCGGGTACCTGTGCAACCCCCCCCCCCCGGGAGTGCTAAACACTATCACGCAGGACAGAGCACCATTTACCAGATGTCTCTATGCCTCTAAGTGGCCAGTGTTTGTTACATACAACATACTCGGTTACTAACTTAACCTAAGGTCTCTCTAGAAGAGGGAACGAGTACTGCGTATCTTGCTGTGCCTGATACACGCTGGTTCGTTTCGGCGATGAAAAACAGTAATATCAGCCTATATTAAGTAGGGCTGCACGATTAATCGCACAATGTTGTTATGCGCATTTAATCATTAAAGCCGGTTCCTTGATTAGTAGTAAATCACCTTCACCTGCTTTCAGATGGAGCGGCATTTACTACAAAGAGCCGTAACTTACTGACAAGCTGAGCCAAATCGCATAAAATATCGCTGGCGATACGTCCTCGATATTAATGCGATTTGGCTCAGCTTGTCAGTAAGTTACGCCTCTTTGTAGTAAATGCCGCTCCATCTGAAAGCAGGTGAAGGTGATTTACTACTAATCAAGGAACTGACTTTACTGATTAGATGCGCATATCAACATCGTGCGATTAATCGTGCAGCCCTAATATTAAGCCTATATCAAGCTATGTTTACAGGGCTAGGCCACGCCAGCTTTGGCGGGAGCATGACACAAGGGGCGCAAAGAATGCCCCCCATGGTCTACACAGAAGAAAGCCCTGTCTAGGCTCTTCCCCGGTATGGGTTGTGTATGAGCCATTCGTTAGTCTGGTTGTTTGATGAGAAAAAGATAAAATATAGTTGCAAAAAACAAGATAAGAATCTGCACTGGGACAATATTATTATTTTGTTTAGTCGGTAACACTTTATTTTGATGGTCCCGTATCAACATCCTGTTGACAATTAGTGGTGTTGCACCTAAGTTTTAACTAACTCTCATTAAAGTATTAGTAGACTGTCTGGTTAATATCTGCATACTGACTATAAGCAACTTTGCAACTACAAGTCAACCTATTCTTGCTCTAACCCGAACAGTCTTCTAATACCCAACTAACACTCTAATAAGAGTTAGTAGACATGTAGATGCAACATTACTTAGTCAACAGAATGTGTTAAAGGGGCCATCAAAATAAAGTGAAACCATTTAGGCTTGTCAGATTTGTAAGTTAATATTGGGAGGCTTGACTTCATCAACAGACAGAACAATAATTATTTTGCAATGGTCTGAATGTTTAAAACGTTATCATAGATAGAGCTACTATAAATCACAGAAAAGTTAGAAGCAATCCTAATATAAATATATATAGTGTAAAATATATATATTGAAGAAAAGTAAGCTTAGCCACCTTTGTAGCTTAACGTTTAATGTAAAGTATATGTATATCCCAAAAATAGCTAAGGTTCTGGAGAGGACATTAAAGACAACACAAACAAATGTGAAATAGACATAACTGCCCATTTTCCTACACAACAGCAAACTGAGGACATTTGAAATAAACCAACAAAACTAATACAATAACTAATATTCTGCCAGAGCACATATGGGCATCTCTACAGTCCCACTCCCGCATCATGCAGGAAGACTGTAAATACCGAAAGATTGTTGCAAACACTGGCCAAGCGGAAGGCGGAAGGTAGATGGGGAAAATAAACTCAGATGACAGGAGAAGAGTGGTATCTGCACAGTGTTTGTGAGTGTGAAAGCAAACCTCGTGTGGTGGGCAGCATGTCGGATAGTCCCTGCCATGCTGTGACCATCTCTGGATTCCTCTGGTCAGCAAAGTTCTTCCAAATACGCAATGCTCCGTCATCTGCAAAAAGTGGCATGTTGAAAGTCAGCACAGAAACTGACAAAGATGAGAACCATTTAAAGTCTGTGTCAACATGATTGATAGGTGAACAGACCAGTAGCAGTGAGGAGGAGAGAGCAGTCATGCCCATTAAGATACTCCATGGATGTAATACGTGTGTACCGTGGGTTCCCATTGTAGAAATAATCCAACCTCTCGCCTTTCTCCCAGTCCCAAAAACTGCACACACACAGAGAACACAATTTAATTTAATATAAATATATATACACACACACGTATGAACTATTAACAAATAATTAAACAAATATATATACATATATATATATATATATATATATATATATATATATACATATATATACACATATATACATATATATATATATATATATACATATATATACATATACATATATACATATACATATACATATATATACACATACATATATATACATATACATATATATATATATATATATATATACATATACATATATATATATATATATATATATACATATACATATACATACATATATATATATATATATATTTTTTTTTAAATACTGTACATTTTGAAGTATGTAACACAGACGCCCTGACCATTTCTGAGTGATGACAAATAAATCACTGAATTAGTATCAATAGAATTCGATTCGAACACGGCTAAAGTATTTCCAGGCAGGTCTTGACCGCATTATAGGTCCATATCATTCACCAAATGATTTCAGTTATTTCAAAGGTCCTTAGAGACCATAACAGCAAAAGAACCAAAACCCAATGACACTGACCAAGCAGTTTTTTTTTTGTTTTTTTATATGTACGGACAGCAAATATGCCTACTCTCTTTCTCCTGCTCTCTCACCCACTAAAACGCACACACATATCGTGCGTGTATATATTCTGGACACACTGGCACAGATTCATGTTGTCAGCGCTGCTCTGACAATTTTATCAGTAAATAGTTTAACAACTTAAAAGCTACATGCCATTACTTACTAGCGAGGATATAGCGGCACGGCCCTTGGAGCACATAAACTTACAATCCACTATTAGACTATTAATATTAGTTATTAAAGAGAGACGCTGATGTTGAACACTGTTGAGAGATGCACAGACTTGGGTAATTCCCACATGCTTGAAAACTCTCCCTCTCTCTCTCTATAAAAACTGCATTAGTCTGCTTTTAATGGATCAAGCCTCCATTACTAGCTCTAAAATGACGTTTTGGAATAAGCAACGGAGGCTTGATACTAGATGTGTAAGAAGTTAGTCCTACACACAAGCGCTTTAAGGACAAAAACCTGACAAATGTCTTGAAATACATAATCTGAACAATGTTTTGAGGTGTGGTAACCGCAGTATAAGCGGAATAATTACTTTTCTTATTTTTAATAATAATCTGTATCGTGGCCACATTATCACCTCAGGTGTGGATTATTTTTCCAATAATTAACGCCCCTTCGTCATCCGATTATTCCTTACTTGCACTACAGTAGTAAAATTACAGTGCTGTCTTGATTCCTTTTTATTCACTTGCAAGAGTTAAACCCTCAAGCTTTGAATTTGGTGGAAAATCAGTTTATGTTTCTGTGACAGCAAATGTACAAACATTATCTCATCTACAAACAGTATCTCATATATGTCCACAGAATAATATAGGGTTCATTGACAAATGGAAAAGTTTTTGGGGCAGACCTGACCTGTTGAAAAGAGATGGTATTCATACCTCCTGGGTGGTGCCACCCTTCTCTCTAGTAATAAGACACATATTAGAGCTGAACCTTGACTAAAACTGGGGCTCAGGTCAGGAAGCAGACTGACTGGCTGAACCGATTGTCTGCCACCTGTCTCATATCACAGAAGTCAGATAAATCCAATCACATAGAGACTCTTTCACCTAGATATCATCATATAAAGACTGTGTCTGTTCTCCGAACTAGGAAATGCAATCCCAAACCCATTTAAGGAAAAAATTTAATTGATGATCAGAAAAACAAAACATACATAATACAGATGAACAAATGATAAAGCTTGGGTGTCTGAATATACGATCCATTTCTTCAAAAGCACTTATAAATTATATGATTACAGATACATCTACTTTGTCAAAGAAACTAGAAAAGGCAGCATCCTTACAACTATGTTCCTTTTTAGAAAGTAATGTTATCTGCAGATACCAAAGAGGAAACAAAGAGGTGTCATATCAATCACAAGTTCAGTGTGGAGTATACTTGATGGATGTTCTGTCAAGTCTTCATCACCAGTTAGGAACCTGAATGTGCTCTTTGATACCAATCTTTCTTTTGAAAGCATTCTTCCATCTTAAAAATATATCTAAACTATGACATATGCTGTCAATGATAAATGCTGTTAATTCATGCATTCATGTCTACTTGGTGGTTGCCCTGCACAATTAATACACAAACTCCAGCTGTTCCAAAACGTGGCAGTTACCCCTAAAATCCACTGGATCAGTCTACAGCGCAGAACATCAGCGCCGTGTTTTTAATGTGTCCCTAGCTTGGCGTCAAAAGTCCACTGGAAGCGTCTCAGATGCGTTTCAGCAGCGGAGCGTTAGTGACTTCTTAGTTTCCACAGGATGTTTTATTTTGAAAATCTACCGGATCCTCTATGCCGTTCTGTGTCTGACTTCCTGCCCGGTATGATGTGCTCTGTGCTGCTTGACGCGGCAAGCGGCGAAAATAGACCTGCTCCCTATCTCTGCGGAGCGGAGAGACGCTTCTGGGACGCTTCTGAGACGCACTGCGTACGCAGCTGGTGGAATTTAGAGCATCGACTATAATGGCCGCGATTAGCGCGGGCATGCCGCGCCGCCCACGTTCGTGCCGTAGACGGATCCAGTGGATTTTAGGGGTTAGAGTTCTTCCTAGAAAGGAAATATGACCATATTAGCTTGGTTCTGTCAACACTGTATTGGCTCCCTATTAAACATTGTAGACATTTTAGAATCTTGCTAATACTTACAAAGTAAAATGGTTTAGCTCCCCAGTACTTGAGCAACCTCTTAACAAATTATAATCCTTCACATCTATTGCAATCTCAAAATTCTGGCCAGTGTTTATGCCCCAGCCCCCGACGTAAGCGCTGACGTGGTAAAAGAACGGATCTAGTCCAGCAAAGAGTTGGTGCCGCTTTGGAACCAGTTTCCCGGCCGAGAAACGGTTCTTTGGCTGTCGAAACACAAAGAACTGGTTCGCACGCAGGCACCGGCTTTGAACCAGCTCTCAAAATGCTTTGGTGGAAAAGGGGCTATAGACACAACAAAAGTTTTTTCCTCTGTACTGATGAAAAAAGTTCACATGGATCTGTGGAAACAACTAAAGATGCTGTATTATGCATAGCAGACAATTAGCAAGGTCACTTTGTTAGAAAAAGACTACATGCACCCATGCATTCAATAAATAAAGGTGACTTTACTATATGCAATGCTATGAAAAGCATCAATACTCATCAAGCCCTCATTCACAAGTGGCATTATTTGAACAATTCCAGTCACTCACCAGATTGAGTCTTTGTCAGCTACAGCAATGCAGGGGTTAAATGGATGAAACTTCACCACTGATGGCACTCCTGGGTTTCTATTAATGAAGATCTGATCATCTAACCTTGTCACTCCTAAAAACGAGAGGGATGGGTTAGAATTTTGATCAGTTAGAACATTTGTTGAGTTGAGCTTTACTAATGACCAAAGAAGTCTCTTGGTTTCTGAGGAAAGTGAAAAAGGGTTACACTACAGTGCGAAACTAAACTTAGAGATTAGAAAAAAAATATGTATGAAGGAAACTCAGAGGGAATTGAGGATTTCTTTCAGTTCCTCTAGCTAGACTGAATGAGGGCAGCCCCTTCAGTCTTGGTTTCAGAGGGGAGGATGACAAAGAGTGTGATGAAAGGAGAAAGACATACGAGGCGTGAGCCAGATCCTCTGCTCTGACGCAATCAGTCCTGCTTGTGCGTGTGTTCCGGCATTGACGTAAGCACATTAGTTATTCAGTTTGAGACTCTGCTGACTTCAGACGGAGCCAAACACATTGCTTTCTTGAGGATTTCACACAGAAAAACTACATCATACAACCAGCCTGGTCTCATCCCAAGCTGTTATATACTGATTGACATTTCGTCTACATCCAACGCACATGGTACCCTTTTAGCGTCAATATGTGACGCAGATATATATGGGCCAGAAGGCGCTTCCTAGTGGTCTAACCCTAACCCTACCCAAACCTAATCCTACCCATAATGGAACAAAGCTCTGTGCGTGTTAAATTGAAGCTAAAGGGTGCCAATGTGTGTTGGATTTAGACAAAATGTCAAAATGGTTTAGCTCTCACTATATGACGCCCTAGGATGAGAATGCGTAGATACAACTGTTCACCCAGTTCCACTTGTGAATTCCACATCATTGTTACCCAGATGCATCTAATGCATAGAGAGTCAGGGCATCTCTTCTAGAGGTTTACTATAGACTTAAGTCAAATCACATTAGCAACTGGAAGTTTGAGCTTTCAGGTTGTCTTTCAAACATTCATTCGGTATCTAACTAAGAGAATTGCTTCGGGCATGACCAATCTTGTAAGGACCAATAACAAAGTCGACAGACCAATCATGTCAGTGATGCTGTCCCTAATATATACCACTGCATAACCTCCCTACCTCATTCTCTTCCCATGAAGATCTTTGGAAGCTATCCCTCAGCATGTTTTTCAGAAGATGCTTAACTGTTATTAGACAAGCCGCCAAAGTACTTTTTACAAATGCTGCCGTTTTTGATAGTGGTTATATTAACTGTCACTGTGAATATGATTTGTGCTAGGGATACCTAGATATTCGACATGTTATGGATAATTCTTTCTAACTGTTATTTTATGTAGACTGCTAGTTCTGTAAGCAGCGGAGCAAGAGGGAAAGATTAAAAAGTCCTGTTCAGGTGGAGCTTGACCAACTTGAAATGTGCCGGAGGGTAGCGGAAAGGGAGGGGGGGGGGGTTAGGCCTATACTTTCTTTCGTATGCTATGATGCTGCTCTGTTGTCTGATTAAGACATTTAATATTTTGTAGGGATGGGGATTTAAAGCAAAAATAATATTCGAAAATAATATTTTATGATAAATTGTATCTTAATTTTAATAAATGTTTCATCTACCAGTAACCTGGATTTAAAAAATAAGAAGCAAATGTAGGCTATAGCAGACAATATAATCAGGACATGGATGCCCAGGCGCAATATATCTTGCATTGCTCGTGAAGCTCTCATTAGAGTCACAAATGATCTGCTCTTATCATCTGATCGTGGTGTTATCTCTCTATTACTGTTACTCGATCTTAGTGCTGCATTTGACACAATTGACCACAACATTCTTTTAAAGGGATAGTTCACTTTGAAATTAATTTTTGATATGTTTTAGCTTACCTCAAGGGCATCCAAGATGTAGGTGTCTTTGTTTCCACAGTATTTTCAATTTTGACATTTTTCAGTCAAACCGTTGTTGTCTATCAGTCATACACTGGAGGCTAAGGGGGTCCACCAAAAAGCATGTACAGAGAAGTCAAAATTAAACATGATTTAATGACTCGTAAATGTAAGTACACATTGATGGCCTAAGACACGAAACAAGCGTTTTTTGTGAGAAAACGAACAGTATTTATATCGTTTTTACCTCTTGTAATCACAGTGACACCCAAGTGATCTTAATCAGTTGTGCAATGTCCAACTGAACTGAACTGAATCAGTTCAATGTAACAGCCGGAAGTGATCGCCTTGCGTGTGACGTCACTCCATATTTACACTGAGATTTCGGAAGTTTTACCTTTTACTAAACATATTTAGATATACCAAAATATCGATCTTCCATTGAGTTTCCGTATATCTAAATATGTTTAGTGAAAGGTAAAACTTCCGAAAATCTCTGTATAAACAAAGAGTGACGTAGGCGCGCAAGCGATCACTTCCAGCGCATGCGCAGACCGAAGCGCCCATGCCGTCAGATCATTTTGTCATGGCTATGATTACAAGAGGTAAAAGCGATATAAATACTGTTCGTTTTCTCACACAAACCGCTCGTTCCAGTGTCTTAGGCCATCAATGTGTACTTACATTTATGAGTCATTAAATCATGTTTAATTTTGACTTCTCTGTGCATGCTTTTTGGTGGACCCCTTAGCCTCCAGTGTATGACTGAGACAACAACGAGTATTGACTGAAAAATTTAAAACTGTAAAAAAACTGTGGAAACAAAGCACCTACATCATGAATGTTAGAAACCCTTGATGTAAGCTAAAACATATCAAAAACTAATTTCAAAGTGAATGATCCCTTTGAGTAGACTAGAAAACTATGTTGGCATTTGTGGAACTACATTAGCATGGTTTAAATCATTACCCTAAACGGTTTAGCTTTCCAATGTACTTAACAGACCTTCTTTCACCCTACAATGCCAACGCGTTCCTTTAGATCACTAAGATTCAAGGCTTCTGGTCATTCCTGGGATGTCTAAGTCCACTGAGGAGGGAGAGCGTTATCTGGCATTTAGCTCCAAAACTCTGGAATAGCCTGCCCGAATGACGGTCAGAGGCTCTGACTCGCTACCACAGTTTTAAAACTAGACTAAAGACGCATCTCTTCAGTCAAGCATTCACATAATACTTACCTTTTATTTCCTCTGTTATGCCATACGGAACCGTCTTGCCACTGATCCTGTATTTACCGCGCCAGTGGGGCTCGACAGCCTTAGTCAAACGGTCGGCACGTATGGTCAGGTTGCAGAGAGTTTAGGTTGCAGAGAGTTTGTGAGATAGTGTTTTTCTAACACCGACTCCTGTATAATGGAAATCATTCTGAACATCAGCTATGCTAATTATTTTCCATCTGCCTTTCTGCTGTTATCTCGGCGTATCCCGGAAAAATGGCGTTTGTCAGGTCCAGTTTGTATCCAGCCTCCACAGGGATTTAAGATGCGCCAACGCCTGTGATGAGGCGACTCAACGCCTGGGAAGAGATGACTCAACACTGGCGATATGTTATGGCTCCGTATTATACACTCACCGGCCACTTTATTAGGTACCCCATGCTAGTAACGGGTTGGACCCCCTTTAGCCTTCAGAACTGCCTCAATTCTTCGTGGCATACATTAAACAAGGTGCTGGAAGCATTCCTCAGGGAGTTTGGTCCATATTGACATTTTGGCATCACACAGTTGCCGCAGATTTGTCGGCTGCACATCCATGATGCGATTCTCCCGTTCCACCACATCCCAAAGATGCTCTATTGGATTGAGATCTGGTGACTGTGGAGGCCATTTGAGTACAGCGAACTCATTGTCATGTTCAAGAAACCAGTCTGTGATGATTCCAGCTTTATGACATGGCGCATTATCCTGCTGAAAGTAGCCATCAGAAGTTGGGTACATTGTGGTCATAAAGGGATGGACATGGTCAGCAACAATACTCAGGTAGGCTGTGGCGGTGCAACGATGCTCAATTGGTACCAAGGGGCCCAAAGTAGTGCCAAGAAAATATTCCCCACACCATGACACCACCACCAGCAGCCTGAACGTTGATACAAGGCAGGATGGATCCATGCTTTCATGTTGTAGACGCCAAATTCTGACCCTACCATCCGAATGTCGCAGCAGAAATCGAGACTCATCAGACCAGGCAACGTTTTTCCAATCTTCTATTGTCCAATTTCGATGAGCTTGTGCAAATTGTAGCCTCAGTTTCCTGTTCTTAGCTGAAAGGAGTGGCACCCGGTGTGGTCTTCTGCTGCTGTAGCCCATCTGCCTCAAAGTTCGACGTACTGTGCGTTCAGAGATGCTCTTCTGCCCACCTTGGTTGTAACGGGTGGTTATTTGAGTCACTGTTGCCCTTCTATCAGCTCGAACCAGTCTGGCCATTCTCCTCTGACCTCTGGCATCAACAAGGCATTTCCGCCCACAGAACTGCCGCTCACTGGATGTTTTTTCTTTTTCGGACCATCTTCTGTAAACCCTAGAGATGGTTGTGCGTGAAAATCCCAGTAGATTAGCAGTTTCTGAAATACTCAGACCAGTCCTTCTGGCACCAACAATCATGCCACGTTCAAAGTCACTCAAATCACCTTTCTTCCCCATACTGATGCTCGATTTGAACTGCAGGAGATTGTCTTGACCATGTCTACATGCCTAAATGCACTGAGTTGCCGCCATGTGATTGGCTGCTTAGAAATTAAGTGTTAACGAGCAGTTGGACAGGTGTACCTAATAAAGTGGCCGGTGAGTGTATATAAACAATATTTATATTTCATATTTATATATTAACAATATGACATGTAAGCCAGAGGAGAACTGGCCCCCAGACTGAGCCTGGGTTCTCCCAAGGTTTTTCTCCATCCAATCTGATAGAGTTTTGGTTCCTTGCCACTGTTCCCTTGCTTTGCCTGCTTTTGGCTTGCTTAGTTGGGGTTATTTATTATTTAATATTTAATAATTAACAATATTATTGATCTGTGTTGTTCTACTTCCATGTTATCACTGTGAAGCTGCTTTGACACAATCTGTATTGTAAAAAGCGCTATATAAATAAATGTGACTTGACTTGACTTATCAGTGCCTGTATTCATAAAGATTCTAAGAATCCTTTCAGAAAACTCTTAATTTAGCTTAAAAACTTTTACATAGGAGTCTTAGCTTAAAAGGGATAGTTCGGCCAAAAATGATATTTAAACCATGCATTATCTCACCCTGAAGCCGTTCGAAATGCATCTGTCAATCTTGTTTCAGACTAACACATTTTCAGTTATTTCTAGAAAATGTCTTCAGACCCTTCAGTGGAGATAATGTCAAGAAATGGGGTCCAGCTCCTTCAAGTCCCCAAAAAATGCATAAATCCTTCACAAAAGTCACCCATCCGGCTCCAGGTGATAGATGAAGGCCTTCTGAGGGTAATACGTGCGTATTGTCGTACGAAAAAAATACATATTTAAAACTTTATAAATGAAAATATTACCTAGCTTATAGCGCAACGAATCAGCTGTCATGTTCACAGGGTGATGGAAGTCAAGGACGTAAATCAGCGTCGGTGATTCGTCGTGATGTTGTGACATTGCAACGTTTCCTACGCTACGTGATGCTGCTCATACGACTTCCATCAGCCGTGAGCAGTAATAGTGTGTAGAGACCGTCGCCGGCGAATCTTTGCCGGAATTCAGGTGTTTTAATTTATGAAGTTTTCATGTATGTGTATTTTCAGACAATCCGACAATGATTACCCTCAGAAGGCCTTCGTTTATCACCCTGGAGCCGGATGGATGACTTTTGTGAAGGATTTATTTTTTTTGGACTTGAAGGAGCTGGACCCCATTTCTTCACATTATATCCACTGAAGGGTCTAAGACATTTTCTAAAATAACTGAAAATGTGTTTGTCTGAAACAAGATTGACATATGCATCTCAAACGACTTGGGGGTGAGTAATGCATGGTTTAAATATCATTTTGGTCGAACTATCCCTTTAAGAGTAATTCGGGACTGATCTGAGAGCAACTCTGAGTAAGGAAAAGACAAAAACTTTCATCTTAGTGAGGAGGCGGGGCTGACCCCGTTGCTATGTATGACACTCTTTTGAATAAAAAAGACAATTTTAAGTATAGAGTTTACTCACACACACACACAGTCACACACACACACACATTATATACATTATGTATATATAAATACTTTTTTTACCATGCTGTTAATTTCCTAAGGTATTTGATTGGCTTAGAATGATAAAAAAATGTTCCACTCTTTCCAATTATACTGATTGCTGTCTATTTAAGTGGTGGTTTAAAAGTTGGTTTTAATCAAGTGGCAATTATTTTAATCTGAAAGATGAAGCCTACCCGGAAGTGCGATAAACTGCAATACATCTCAAATCCGCTAGAGGCCGGTCCCAAAGAGGGAGCAAATATCCACAGACGTCATGTTAAAATCTCAGTTTTCACAGCATAAATTCATGTTTACAGTTTGGTCCCATGGACTTTTATTGTAATCTTCAATATGTACCGCGTGCCTGACAACTGTGTGGGGGGGGTGTGTGAATTTTTTGCTAACTCATTAGTTTAGATCATAGGAAAATGCATGACAATTAAGGGCAGTTAACTTTGATTGACAGCTGAGAACGGGCTTAATTTGACGTCTCGGCCATGATCTGACACAACACATCATACCACCTCTGTATCCTTTCTGAAACTTTTGTATTTTATTTCCCAAGATTTTCCAGTATGGCGCCGCCCGTACCCCCATAAACAGCCTCAAACCCGTTCTTCAGAGAGTCTATGGGTGACGTCACACTCACAGACGCTTTGTCCATATTTTTTACAGTCTATGGTTTTAATATAGCAAACATGGAATAAAAAATGAGAAAGATGAGAAAGCCCAACTGGACAAAAGAACAGTGTTTAATGTTAGTCCAGTTAGTGCATGAACACTAGACCATCATTAAAGAAACAATTTGGGCCAGGTGTCATGGCACGGAGCAGCAGACGTGGGAGCTTATAGCGCAAATTATTAACAGTTCATTCCCCTGCTTGTGCGCAGCAGGGAAGCCTGCTATATTCATAAATGCTGGGGGTTTTTTTGCCTGAAAGGTGGGACATAATAAGGTGGGACATAAGAACTGCGAATTTACTGCGAATGAAATTTGCTGGAATTGTTTGTGTGATCACTTCTTACAGAAGGTTGTGATGGACACAAATGTCCATCAGAAGGTGTGTGCTGAGCAATTTAAGATCGCGACTCTTGTCGTGTTTGTAGCTCCGAGGATTTCTTCATTAATCTTTAATTTTCTTCTTTACCACTCATTTATAAACTAGCATTTCTATTTTTCTATCATGTGAACTTATCCTCGATACTATTCCTTATAAAAAACAATTGGATTGCTTTGATATCGCTACTTGGATCCAATTTTCGAATCTAGCCTACTAGCCTTTAGCCCGCTAGCATTCCACGCGTGGCCTTCGCCTATCGAGACGCTGACTCAAGGCTTCTCACTTGCTTTGCTTAGAGCCTGCATGAACGGGGCATAGGCATTTGCTGTGAGAACCTGCCTTTACGGCGCATACGCGTGCGATCTGTACTTGTGTTTGTAGCTCTGGAGAATTTCTTAATTAATTCCTTGATTTTCTTCTTTACCACTCATTTATAAACTAGCACTTTCTATTTTTCTATCACCTTTAGCCCGCTAGCATTCAACGCGTGTCCCTTCGCCTATCGGCCGTCTCATTTTACACCCGTTTCACTGAAAAGATACGGGTTGCATCCGGCATTTCAGTCCTAAATTAGTCGGGATATTAATTTACTGTTCATCTTTTATAATGGCGAACACATCGGATGAGAGTCTAACGTTACCTCTGTGTGCAGGTGAGGACACATTCGAGCTCTTCACGGTGAAGCAGGAGCTGGAACGCGTCGAGAAGCAGATCCGCAGTCTGCTGATGAAGCAAGCCGAGCTGTTGGACCGGCGTTCAACGCTTGAAGCTTCACGCGCCGACGCTCACAACTCAGTGGTTAGTAACGTTAACTCTGTTAGTACTTCCTCATCCACTCCGTATGCTCCTCTGCCCAGGACGACGCGATCAGCCCGGCCTTCTTTCACTCCGACTCCGGCACAACACCGTGGAGACATGGATCACGCAGCGGAGGACACGAGCCAGGACCAGAGCTACCTCTCCGCCCCTCCCGGTCTTCGAGATCTCCACTCGGAACCGCTTCTCCCCTCTTCGCGAGCCGGAACGCGATGACGCCGTGATCATCAGGACATCCATGGTCCGTCATGTCCGCGCTACTTCGGGTAAAGGTGAATGTACGCACACACTGTTTCCCCGGTGACCGTGTTTCTCGATATCGCCGCTCAGGTTCCCGGAGATCGTGGGCGGTGACACGCGCATCGGAGCTGTCTGTGCTGGAAGCGGGAGCGAATGACATCAGGCAACGGCAGACCGAGGTTCTGACTAAGGACTACACGAGCATGATCGAGACGGTACACACCACAGCGCCTAAAGCAACGATCATCGGTGTTCGGACCGCTCCCACGTACAGACAAGGACAGGAAAGGTTCAGTAGACTTTTTGCATTTAATGAATGGCTAATGTTAATGTGTAATGAACAGAAACTGCTCTTTGTAAATAATTGGCATCTGTTTTGGGAGCGACCCAGACTGTATCGGGCAGATGGACTCCACCCCAGCAGAATCAGAGCGAGTGTTCTGTCGGACAACATCTCTGAGACGTTAAGCACCAGATGACTAATAAGTCAAAGTCCAAATCACAGCCTCTGTTGTCCAAACTTAACTAATATGCATAGTGTGGAGCGTTACATAGAAACTGTGTCCATTCCTCGTTTAGTGAAGCCAAACAATAAATCTAGTGCAGGATTTAGCAAAAATCTTATTGTAATTAAACCAGAAAATCTAAATATCAGTGAACAAAAACAATTTTTAAAGCTAGGTCTTCTAAACATTAGATCGCTCACACCTAAAGCAGTTATTGTAAATGAAATGGTCACAGATAATAATTTTGATGTTCTGTGCCTTACTGAAACCTGGCTTAAACCAAATGAGTATTTTCTGTCTAAATGAGTCTAGTCCACCAGGATACTGTTATAAGCATGAGCCTCGTATCTGATCGGTACAGCGGCGGTGTTGCGACAATCTATAAAGATATTTTTAATGTTACTCAGAAAACAGCACAAGTTTAATTATTTTGAAGTACTTGTGCTAAATGTTACAGCTGTTAGATGTACGAAAGAAATCCATATCTCTAGCCTTGGTTACTGTATATAGACCTCCAGGGCCATATGCTGAATTCCTAAAGGAGTTTGCAGACTTTCTCTCGGATCTATTGGTGAATGTCGATAAAGCAATAATTGTTGGAGATTTTAACATACACATAGATAATACAAATGATGCTTTAGGGGCTGCGTTTACAGACTTATTAAACTCCTTTGGGGTCAAACAAAACGTCAGTGGTCCCACTCATCGTCTAAATCATACACTGAGATTTAATTATATCATATGGAACCAGTCCAACTGATATAAATATTATACCGCAAAATGATGATGTCACTGATCATTACATGGTGACTTGCATAATACGTACTGCCGAAATATGTCATGTTGCGCCACGTTATAGAAAAGGCAGAACAATCCTTCCAACCACTATAGATAGATTCTCAAATAGCTTACCTGATCTATCTAAGCTGCTAAGTGAACCCAAACAAACTGATCAATTAGATGAAATGACTAGCAGTTTGAGCACCATTTTCACTAGTACATTAGATATTGTTGCACCAATTAGATTAAAAAAGGTTACAGAGAAAACTAAAGCACCCTGGTACAACAGTGATACGCATGCTATCAAGAGAGAAACTCGTATCTTAGAGCGTAAATGGAAACAAACTAATTTAGAGGTCTTTAGAATCGCGTGGAAAGACAGTATGTCACGTTATAAAAAGGCTCTAAAAACTGCCAGGGCTGAGCATCTTCGCAAACTAATAGAAAATAACCAAAATAATCCAAGGTTTTTATTTAACACCGTGGCTAGACTAACAAATAAACAGACATCGCCAGAGCAAAATATACCGTTACAGCTTAGCAGTAATGATTTTATGAAATACTTCAATGAGAAAATAGAAAGCATCCAAAACACAATTATAAATGTACAATCCTCTATGGTGTCTTATGATTCAGCCTCAATTATGGCCCCTTTAGACAACTACACCGCTTTACAACGATAGGACAGGAAGAGCTAAATAAACTTATCATTGCTTCTAAACCAACAACATGTTTATTAGATCCAATACCAACTAAACTACTAAAAGAAGTGTTACCTGTAGTGGAAGAGCCTCTCCTCAATATTATTAACTCGTCTTTATCTTTAGGTCATGTTCCAAAAATATTCAAGCTGGCAGTAATAAAACCTCTCATTAAGAAACCGCAATTAGATCCAAATAACTTAGCAAATTACAGACCCATTTCAAATCTTCCATTTATGTCAAAAATACTAGAAAAGTTGTGTCCGCTCAATTGTGCTCTTTTTTGCAAGAAAATGATATCTATGAAAAATTCCAGTCAGGATTCAGACCGCATCATAGTACAGAAACTGCGCTAGTTAAAATTACAAATGATTTACTTTTAGCTTCTGACCAAGGCTGTATCTCAATACTAGTCCTACTTGATCTTAGCGCTGCGTTCGACACTATAGATCATAAAATACTCTTGGATCGACTACAAAACTACACTGGTGTTCAGGGACAGGCATTAAGCTGGTTTAGATCGTACTTATCGGACCGTTCTCATTTTGTTTGTTTAAATGGGAAAAATCAAAGATAACGCCAGTAGACTATGGAGTACCGCAAGGATCGGTTTTAGGCCCTCTGCTATTCTCAATATATATGCTGCCACTTGGTAATATTATAAGAAAACATGGAATTAACTTCCACTGTTATGCTGATGATACTCAATTATATATTTCATCACGACCAGACGAAAACACTAACTCATCTAAATTGACAGAGTGTCTCAAAGATATAAAATGCTGGATGACGCGTAATTTCCTGCTATTAAATTCAGATAAAACGGAGGTTTTACTTATTGGTCCAAAAAACTACTCACAAAACCTCTTACAATACAACTTTAATATAGATGGATGTCCTGTTACTTTATCCACTACAGTAAAAGACCTGGGTGTTATACTAGACCGCAACTTGTCTTTCGAAAATCATATTTCATATGTTACAAGAACAGCCTTTTTCCACCTTAGAAACATTGCTAAGCTACGTAACATGCTATCTGTTTTTGATGCAGAAAAGTTAGTTCATGCATTTATGACCTCGAGACTAGATTACTGTAATGCTTTATTAGCCGGTTGTCCTGCATCCTCAATAAACAAGCTACAGTTAGTCCAAAATGCAGCCGCTAGAGTTCTTACCAGGTCAAGAAAATACGATCATATAACACCGATTTTATCATCTCTACACTGGTTACCTATTAAGTTCCGCATCAACTACAAAATACTACTACTAACCTATAAAGCCCTAAATGGTTTAGCTCCAATGTACTTAACGGACCTTCTTTCGCCCTACAATCCACCGCGTTCTTTAAGATCACTAAATTCAAGGCTTCTGGTCATTCCTAGGATATCTAAGTCCACTAAAGGAGGGAGGGCGTTCTCGCATTTAGCTCCAAAACTCTGGAATAGCCTTCCCGAGTACGGTTCGAGGCTCTGACTCGCTGACACAGTTTAAAACTAGACTAAAAACGCATCTCTTCAGTCAAGCATTCACATAATGCTTACCTTTTAGTCCTCTGTTATGCCATACAGAACCGTTTGCCGCTGAAACTGCTTAACGCACCAGTGGGGCTCGACAGCCTTTTAGACAAACGGTTCGAGACGTTCGGCACGTATGGTTGGCTTGCGGAGAGTTTGTGAGATAGTGATTTTCTAACACCGACTCCTGTATAATGGAAATCATTCTGAACATCAGCTATGCTAATTATCTCCCATCTGCCTTTCTGCTGTTATCTCGGACGTTTGTCCTGAGAAAATGGCGCTCGTCAGGTCCAGTTTGTATCCAGCCTCTCACGGGGATCTCAGATGCCCCAACGCCTGTGAAGAGACGACTCAACGCTGGCGATATGTTATGGCTCCATATTATATAGAATTACATAGAAACTGTGTCCATTCCTCGTTTAGTGAAGCCAAACAATAAATCTAGTGCAGGATTTAGCAAAAATCTTATTGTAATTAAACCAGAAAATCTAAATATCAGTGAACAAAAACAATTTTTAAAGCTAGGTCTTCTAAACATTAGATCGCTCACACCTAAAGCAGTTATTGTAAATGAAATGGTCACAGATAATAATTTTGATGTTCTGTGCCTTACTGAAACCTGGCTTAAACCAAATGAGTATTTCGGTCTAAATGAGTCTAGTCCACCAGGATACTGTTATAAGCATGAGCCTCGTCTGATCGGTCGCGGCGGCGGTGTTGCGACAATCTATAAAGATATTTTTAATGTTACTCAGAAAACAGCACAAGTTTAATTATTTTGAAGTACTTGTGCTAAATGTTACGCTGTTAGATGTACGAAAGAAATCCATATCTCTAGCCTTGGTTACTGTATATAGACCTCCAGGGCCATATGCTGAATTCCTAAAGGAGTTTGCAGACTTTCTCTCGGATCTATTGGTGAATGTCGATAAAGCAATAATTGTTGGAGATTTTAACATACACATAGATAATACAAATGATGCTTTAGGGGCTGCGTTTACAGACTTATTAAACTCCTTTGGGGTCAAACAAAACGTCAGTGGTCCCACTCATCGTCTAAATCATACACTAGATTTAATTATATCATATGGAACCAGTCCAACTGATATAAATATTATACCGCAAAATGATGATGTCACTGATCATTACATGGTGACTTGCATAATACGTACTGCCGAAATATGTCATGTTGCGCCACGTTATAGAAAAGGCAGAACAATCCTTCCAACCACTATAGATAGATTCTCAAATAGCTTACCTGATCTATCTAAGCTGCTAAGTGAACCCAAACAAACTGATCAATTAGATGAAATGACTAGCAGTTTGAGCACCATTTTCACTAGTACATTAGATATTGTTGCACCAATTAGATTAAAAAAGGTTACAGAGAAAACTAAAGCACCCTGGTACAACAGTGATACGCATGCTATCAAGAGAGAAACTCGTATCTTAGAGCGTAAATGGAAACAAACTAATTTAGAGGTCTTTAGAATCGCGTGGAAAGACAGTATGTCACGTTATAAAAAGGCTCTAAAAACTGCCAGGGCTGAGCATCTTCGCAAACTAATAGAAAATAACCAAAATAATCCAAGGTTTTTATTTAACACCGTGGCTAGACTAACAAATAAACAGACATCGCCAGAGCAAAATATACCGTTACAGCTTAGCAGTAATGATTTTATGAATTACTTCAATGAGAAAATAGAAAGCATCCAAAACACAATTATAAATGTACAATCCTCTATGGTGTCTTATGATTCAGCCTCAATTATGGCCCCTCTAGAACAACTACACCGCTTTACAACGATAGGACAGGAAGAGCTAAATAAACTTATCATTGCTTCTAAACCAACAACATGTTTATTAGATCCAATACCAACTAAACTACTAAAAGAAGTGTTACCTGTAGTGGAAGAGCCTCTCCTCAATATTATTAACTCGTCTTTATCTTTAGGTCATGTTCCAAAAATATTCAAGCTGGCAGTAATAAAACCTCTCATTAAGAAACCGCAATTAGATCCAAATAACTTAGCAAATTACAGACCCATTTCAAATCTTCCATTTATGTCAAAAATACTAGAAAAAGTTGTGTCCGCTCAATTGTGCTCTTTTTTGCAAGAAAATGATATCTATGAAAAATTCCAGTCAGGATTCAGACCGCATCATAGTACAGAAACTGCGCTAGTTAAAATTACAAATGATTTACTTTTAGCTTCTGACCAAGGCTGTATCTCAATACTAGTCCTACTTGATCTTAGCGCTGCGTTCGACACTATAGATCATAAAATACTCTTGGATCGACTACAAAACTACACTGGTGTTCAGGGACAGGCATTAAGCTGGTTTAGATCGTACTTATCGGACCGTTCTCATTTTGTTTGTTTAAATGGGGAAAAATCAAAGATAACGCCAGTAGACTATGGAGTACCGCAAGGATCGGTTTTAGGCCCTCTGCTATTCTCAATATATATGCTGCCACTTGGTAATATTATAAGAAAACATGGAATTAACTTCCACTGTTATGCTGATGATACTCAATTATATATTTCATCACGACCAGACGAAAACACTAACTCATCTAAATTGACAGAGTGTCTCAAAGATATAAAATGCTGGATGACGCGTAATTTCCTGCTATTAAATTCAGATAAAACGGAGGTTTTACTTATTGGTCCAAAAAACTACTCACAAAACCTCTTACAATACAACTTTAATATAGATGGATGTCCTGTTACTTTATCCACTACAGTAAAAGACCTGGGTGTTATACTAGACCGCAACTTGTCTTTCGAAAATCATATTTCATATGTTACAAGAACAGCCTTTTTCCACCTTAGAAACATTGCTAAGCTACGTAACATGCTATCTGTTTCTGATGCAGAAAAGTTAGTTCATGCATTTATGACCTCGAGACTAGATTACTGTAATGCTTTATTAGCCGGTTGTCCTGCATCCTCAATAAACAAGCTACAGTTAGTCCAAAATGCAGCCGCTAGAGTTCTTACTAGGTCAAGAAAATACGATCATATAACACCGATTTTATCATCTCTACACTGGTTACCTATTAAGTTCCGCATCAACTACAAAATACTACTACTAACCTATAAAGCCCTAAATGGTTTAGCTCCAATGTACTTAACGGACCTTCTTTCGCCCTACAATCCACCGCGTTCTTTAAGATCACTAAATTCAAGGCTTCTGGTCATTCCTAGGATATCTAAGTCCACTAAAGGAGGGAGGGCGTTCTCGCATTTAGCTCCAAAACTCTGGAATAGCCTTCCCGATACGGTTCAAGGCTCTGACTCGCTGACACAGTTTAAAACTAGACTAAAAACGCATCTCTTCAGTCAAGCATTCACATAATGCTTACCTTTTAGTCCTCTGTTATGCCATACAGAACCGTTTGCCGCTGAAACTGCTTAACGCACCAGTGGGGCTCGACAGCCTTTTAGACAAACGGTTCGAGCACGTTCGGCACGTATGGTTGGCTTGCGGAGAGTTTGTGAGATAGTGATTTTCTAACACCGACTCCTGTATAATGGAAATCATTCTGAACATCAGCTATGCTAATTATCTCCCATCTGCCTTTCTGCTGTTATCTCGGGACGTTTGTCCCGAGAAAATGGCGCTCGTCAGGTCCAGTTTGTATCCAGCCTCTCACGGGGATCTCAGATGCCCCAACGCCTGTGAAGAGACGACTCAACGCTGGCGATATGTTATGGCTCCATATTATATATGAACAATATTTATATTTAATATTTATATATAAACAATATGAATGTAAGCCAGAGGAGAACTGGCCCCGACTGAGCCTGGGTTCTCCCAAGGTTTTTTCTCCATCCAATCTGATGGAGTTTTGGTTCCTTGCCACTGTCGCCTTGCTTTGCCTTGCTTTTGGCTTGCTTAGTCGGGTTTTTACCATTTAACAATATTACTTATCTGTGTTGTACTTCTGTCATGTTATCACTGTGAAGCTGCTTTGATACAATCTGTATTGTGAAAAGCGCTATATAAATAAATGTGACTTGACTTGACTTAAATCACTAGACTCCATTATAACTCGCTTCTACTGGAGAAATGAAAACGCCACGGATAAAACTCACCACACTACAAAAAAGTAAGGTTCAAGGAGGACTAGAAGCACCAAATTTCCAATATTACTCAATGGCTAACCAACTGCAATATATATACAAATGGATTCACCCCACCCAATCTGATATTATATGGCTAGATATAGAACAATCACTATGCAAAGAATTAAATATAGCTGACATACTGTTCCTCACCAAATCAATTAAACAACACACATTTTAAGGCATTAACTATAGCCACCACTCTGACAGCCTGGTGGAAATTTCACCAAATCACTAATTCTACAGTAGCTCCATCTAACCTCACCCCACTGTGGAACAACCGTGACTTTATAAGCAATAAAAAAAACATTGAATTTTCACACATGGGCGGACAAGGGTATCACCCACATTAAGCATATTTTACATCCAACACATTTAAACCATTTCCACAACTGGCCCAGGAGTATGGCATCGGGAACAACAAATTTTTAAAATACCTACAAATCAAATCTTCTGTTCTGACAAAAATAAACATCAGAGATACAAATTTAGAACTTCCACCGGCAATATCAGACTTGGTCAACATTTCCTCCCCAAAGAAACTTCGGTAACACTTTATTTTAAGGTGCTTGTAATAAGCAGTAATTAACAGTTAATAAGACACTTATAAGGCCTTATAAGATGCATATAAGCATCAATTACTTCATATAAGTGTTAATTAAAGCACAATTAACACATTTATTATTGCTCATAAGACAATTATAAGCCCTTATTAGAAACTTGTTAACAAGCTATTTATACCTCATGAACCTTAATAAGATGATTATTAACATTAATTAGACTTAATGAGTGTTAGTAATTTCCTAAAACACATTTATTATTGCTTATAAGACATTTATGAACACTTATTAGAAACTTGTTAAAAGTTTATAGACCACGTATCAATGTTAATAGGATGTTTAATAACAGTAATTAGACTGTAAGAGGTTTATATTACTGCCTTATTATGGCTAATCAACCCTTTATTATGCACTTATTAACCATTAACAATGCTCCTTTGCAGCTATCTAAAATAAAGTGGGAACAGTGTCTTATTTAAATTAATAACTCCTTTATTATGCACTTATTAACCATTAACAATGCACCTTTGCAGCTACCTAAAATAAAGTGGGAACAGTGTCTTAATTAAATTAATAACTCCTTTATTATGCACTTATTAACCATTAACAATGCACCTTTGCTAAAATAAAGTGGGAACAGTTTCTTATTTAAATTAATAACTCCTTTTATTATGCACTTATTAACCATTAACAATGCACCTTTGCAGCTACCTAAAATAAAGTGGGAACAGTGTCTTAATTAAATTAATAACTCCTTTATTATGCACTTATTAACCATTAACAATGCACCTTTGCTAAAATAAAGTGGGAACCGTTTCTTATTTAAATTAATAACTCCTTTTATTATGCACTTTTTAACCATTAACAATGCACCTTTGCAGCTACCTAAAATAAAGCGGGAACAGTGTTAATTTAAATTTATAACTCCTTTATTATAAACTTATTAACCATTAACAATGCACCTTTGGAGCAACCTAAACGAAAGTGTGAACAGTGTCGGTATTATTAAGATGAGTGTATTGTGTATATGATCAATTATTAATAAATTATCCATTTGAAGAACACACAAAGGGTTAGTTCACCCAAAAATGAAAATTCTGTCAGGATTTACTCACCCTCATGTTGTTCCAACCCTGTAAGACCTTCGTTCATCTTCGGAACACAAATAAAGATATTTTTGATTTAATCTGAGAGGTGGATCACTCCTACATAGGCTGCCTAAGGGACTGGCTCTTGACGGCCCATAAAGTCATTAAAGAAAATGTCTAAATATTCGATGTGCCTACAGCAGCTCAATTATAACTTTATCAAGCGACGAGACTACTTTTTGTGCAAAAAATAAATAAATAATGACTTTATTCGACTATTCCATTACTTCCTTATGGGCGCATGCGCGAGAACTGAGATGAGGACGTTCTTCTTCGACTACTTCTTGTTACCGGCTGCTCACCGCTTAGGAGTATTACCGCCACCTACCGTATAAGATGATGTGCTGATATAGCCGGAGCGCGATCATCATCTTATACGGTAGGTGGCGGCAGTACTCCGGTGAGCAGCGGTGAGCAGCCGGTAACAAGAAGTAGTCAAAGAAGAACGTTGTCATCTCAGTTCTCGGGCATGCGGCCATAAGGAAGTAATGAAATAGTTGAATAAAGTCGTTATTTATGTTTTTTTCGCACAAAAAGTAGTCTCGTCGCTTGAGAAACTTATAATTGTAGGCACATGGAATATTTAAACATTTGCTTTAATGACTTTACGGGCTGGGCAGTCTATGGAGGAGTGATCCAGCTCTCAGATTTAATCAAAAATATCTTTATTTGTGTTCCGAAGATGAACGAAGGTCTTACGGGGTTGGTACAGCATGGGGGTGAGTAATTAATGACTTAATTTTCATTTTTGGGTGAACTAACCCTTTAAAATCTAAAAATAATAAAATTTTCTATGTAGTCAGTCTGTTATAATTTGAATATTTTTTTCAAACTTCTTTTTGACTTGAAGTTTTATAGAATGTTCTTTTGGTTGATGCGTTTAGTTAAGTTATGAAATGTGTATTATTATACAAAAAAAATGTCACAGTGTGATTTCCTACTTCACAAATAAAACACAATTTTTTCCAACATAATAATTTTATTTTTTTACAAACATTCCTTACAGTTCCCACTTTATTTTAGGTAGCTGCAAAGGTGCATTGTTAATGGTTAATAAGTGCATAATAAAGGAGTTATTAATTTAAATAAGACACTGTTCCCACTTTATTTTAGCAAAGGTGCATTGTTAATGGTTAATAAGTGCATAATAAAGGAGTTCTTAATTTAAATAAGACACTGTTCCCACTTTATTTTAGGTAGCTGCAAAGGTGCATTGTTAATGGTTAATAAGTGCATAATAAAGGAGTTATTAATTTAAATAAGACACTGTTCCCACTTTATTTTAGATAGCTGCAAAGGAGCATTGTTAATGGTTAATAAGTGCATAATAAAGGGTTGATTAGCCATAATAAGGCATTAATATAAATCTCTTACAGTCTAATTACTGTTATTAAACATCCTATAAACATTGATAAGTGGTCTATAAACTTTTAACAAGTTTCTAATAAGTGTTCATAAATGTCTTATAAGCAATAATAAATGTGTTTAAGGAAATTACTAACACTCATTAGGTCTAATTAATGTTAATAAACATCTTATTAAGGTTCATGAGGTATAAATAGCTTGTTAACAAGTTTCTAATAAGGGCTTATAATTGTCTTATAAGCAATAATAAATGTGTTAATTGTGCTTTAATTAACACTTATATGAAGTAATTGATGCTTATATGCATCTTATAAGGCCTTATAAGTGTCTTATTAACTGTTAATTATCTCCCATCTGCCTTTCTGCTGTTATCTCGGGACGGTTGTCCCGAGAAAATGGCGTTTGTCAGGTCCAGTTTGTATCCAGCCTCTCACGGGGATCTCAGATGCCCCAACGCCTGTGAAGAGACGACTCAACGCTGGCGATATGTTATGGCTCCATATTATATATGAACAATATTTATATTATATATTTATATATAAACAATATGAATGTAAGCCAGAGGAGAACTGGCCCCGACTGAGCCTGGGTTCTCCCAAGGTTTTTTTCTCTATCCAATCTGATGGAGTTTTGGTTCCTTGCCACTGTCGCCTTGCTTTGCCTTGCTTTTGGCTTGCTTAGTCGGGTTTTTTACCATTTAACAATATTACTTATCTGTCTTGTACTTCTGTCATGTTATCACTGTGAAGCTGCTTTGATACAATCTGTATTGTGAAAAGCGCTATATAAATAAATGTGACTTGACTTGACTTGACTTAATTACTGCTTATTACAAGCACCTTAAAATAAAGTGTTACCGAAACTTCTCTCTAAAATATACAAAATGACTTCAAATCACCCTCAGGCCATATACTTACCAACAATAAAATGGGAAAACGATCTTTCAATAGCCCCTGATGCCAACTTCTGGACCCAAATCTGTAAAAACATTTATCACATGTCCAAAAATGCGAATCTTCAGTTAATACAATACAAAATACTGCACAGAACACATTACACGGGCAATAGATTAGCTAAAATGGGTTTCACATCAGAAGTTTGCACACATTGCAATCAAAATTCTACAGATACATACATTCATGCAACCTGGCACTGCACTCCAATCAAACACTTTTGGGAAGAGGTCACACAGGCACTATCCACTATAGTTGGCTGCCACATCCCACTGTCGCCTTCCCTTTGCTTGCTGGGGGACCTCACAATAATCACTGATAAAACTATAAACTCTAAAATACTCCTCATAGCTCTAGCCATCGCCAAGAAAACCATCCTCATGAACTGGAAAACTCGAAATAAACTACAGACTCTTATTACAGACTTCATTGCAATGGAATACGCATCTCCCCTTCATAATTACACATCTGAAACTGACCCCTGCCGCCCAACACTTTCTGACCTCTTACAGCTATGAATCCTTTCTCTGTTTTCAACTCCGACTCCTCCCACCTACTTAATCAACTCACGAATATTTATGCATTTTAGTTGTTTGAAATTGTTTCTGTCATCATTGTTACTATTATCTTTACTGGTACTGTTATGATTACTATTTTCATTTGTATTTTTTCATTGTCATGACTGCTACTGTTCCTGTCTTTTGCTTTCACCATTGCTATCACCACTGCCATCATCATTAGCATTTATTATTAATATCAATATTATTATTATTATTATTATTACTATTATAATCATCAATTTTGCCATTGTCAATGCTGTATTGGAATTAAGTATCATTATCATCACTACTGACAATAGTTTCCCCCCTTATCTTTTTATGGGTTTTTAATGCACCACAACAAAGAATAGAAAAAAAAATGGGATTATGTATGGAAAACCTCACAAACACCAGGGCAGGCAAGACAGGAGGTGAGAAGTGGTTTCAGAGGGATAGCATCTCTATCCCAAGTTGAGACACTCTCGCACTGTACTCCCTCTTTTAATGCACTTTAGACGCTGCACATAACACACACACACACACACACAAAATAAATAAATAAATAAACAAATAATAATAATAATTAGGAGAAGATAGGGACTGAAGAGATGTGGGGGGAATGTTATCTTTTCATATATCATCTTATTTTTATCTTATTATATCATCTTATATTTTATGCAGGGTTGGCAATTAGGAGATGGGATGAAAATATAACTAGACATACAATATTGGGAATATGGTGGTAGTGGGGAGTAGGGGCGGTGAGGGTAATGATAATGGTAATAAATAATAAATGGTTACTTTGGTTACGCATACACACACATACACATACCCACACTCACACTCACACACACTTAGATCAAACACTTAAACCACTTTTTTGCTCTTATGTCACTTCTGGAATTATGGAATTACAAGATTGCTCACTATTGCACTATGTTTGTTTGTATGTATGTCTAAATGTTTAATAAAAAAATAAAAAAAAATAAAAAAAAGAAACGTTTAGTAAGAGCCGTGTGTGGTGAGGTTCTGTTTGACTCTCTTCATCGCGGCTTTCTCTGTCTGATTCTGCCTGAAACTGATACTGCAGTTCGACACGTATTTACATCTGGACCGGAGCTCATGACATGCCCGTTTCGCCCGAAAGGTAATGGGCGTTAATCTTCCGGACAACGTGAGCGACAGTTCAGCCAATCACAACACACCGGGCCAAACTAACCAATCTGAGCTCACTACGTGTTTCTGAGGGAGTGTTTTCATAGAATCAGGAAGTGAACCGCTCATTCAGGGGACAGAGGAGAGCATGGCTGACAATAATGGTGAAGTTTATGAAAAATAAGACTTTTAAAAAAAGAAAAACCACGAATACATGTTATATTGCACCCCATAAATACAATCATGCAAAGAAAAAAAGCAGTCAACTTAAGACTTAAGTCTTTAAGTCTTCAGTCTTCGGTTAAGAACCTGGGTGTGCTCTTTGATACCAATCTCTCATTTGAAAGTAACGTGTCTAGTATCTGTAGAACCACATTTTTTCATCTTAAATATATATATCTAAATTACGCCATATGCTCTCATTGACAAATGCAGAACAATTAGTTCATGCATTAATTCAATTCAAAATTAGGCTGCATAGTTCTTATCAGCTGGAACCGGGAACACGTCCCATAAATCCTGATGTACTTGGTACATCATAAGAAGGATGGCGTCTATGCTAATATTAGTTCTCTGTTTATCCCGAGGGACCCTCTATGGTGGACCTGTGCCTGGACCCATCCTTAAGTGCTGGCCTCATCCGACATGACAGCCATCGGCACTGATCCTCAACATCTTGTCTCCAAACTGGCGTGATTACTTCGACTTCCAAACAGATGGAAATGGACAAATACTCTTAATGTTTCGATCCAATTTGTTTTTGTAATCACCGTTTACCACGCCCCTGACTGAGCCTGGGTTCTCCCAAGGTTTTTTCTCCCATTCAGTCACCTGATGAAGTTTTGGTTCCTTGCCACTGTTGCCTTGGCTTTTGGCTTGCTTAGTTGGGGAATATTTAACAATATTATTGATCTGTGTTGTATTATTTTCATGTTATCACTTGTGAAGCTGCTTTGATACAATCTGTATTGTAAAAGTGCTATATAAATATAGGTGACTTGATTTGACTTGAACTGGAGCTCGTCTCATAAATGAACTGAAACTCAGAAATATATAGAAATCTTGAAATGTCTATGTTTAAACAACATCGACAAACAAAAATTCAAAATGAAAAGAAACAGATAACTCTCTTATAGCCTCCGTATGAAGTGCATTAGCCTACTCCATAGGCTCGTTCACAATAGAGTCAGCTTAATCAACTTCCTCTTTTCATTTAAGAATGACACATAAAACAATTATAAACAATTAAAATGTCTATATTTGACACATTCGTTACTTTTGCCGGTTCTTTGTGGCAAGCTTTCTGAGTCTGCTAACTAATAGAATATCGTGACTCCCTATTTTGTACCAGGCAATTTATAGTTGTTCAATAAAGTTCTTGGTAAAAAGAAAGAAAATAAGCAACTGTGTGTAATATTATTTCATAGCCTAGTATTTATTTTACTGTCTGTATAGCCTACAGCGCGCAAGGTTTTATGAGCATACTCAAAGTATTCTTCTCGCAATTCTTAGTCTGGGATGTCCATGACATCGTTTTGAGTCGGTTTCAGTGGTTTCCGTGTGTACGCAGATATAGACGTGTGAATAAATGAAAGACTATCGTGCTTCCTATCAAACAGAATCGAATTTCTCTTAATTCAAAAGATTGCTTGATTGAAATCTGTGTAAAATGTTTCATATTCTTATAAATCTATAAGTGTTTGAAATCTGGTTTCTCTGTAAAGTGCTGGAAAACCAGGCAGATCACAAGATAAAGATAAGAAGGAAGTAGATCCACCTCCTAAAATGATGCCATTGTCTCACTGGTCAGAATTCTTCTGGGAGGTTGGACTAAAGTTTAAGTTAAAGATTTGAACAAAGGACCTCATGTTCTGTTCAGTTCTGATTCTGTTCTGATATTGTTCGTCTTCGCAGCAGTTCGGTTCGTGTTCAGTTCCGTAGTTTTGTAACTGTTAAGATTGTGCCTCTCTCTAAAACAGCAAGAGAGTGTTCTGTTCGTGCTTCTCTCTGAAGACAACCAAGAGCGTGTTTGCACGCTTCTACATCGACTAGACCAAATTCGACCAAGCAGACACAATAACCCATCCAGATTGGGGTTAAAACAGCTTCATTCAAGCCATCACTCATTTTATTTTCATCTCTTTCCTTTATTTTCTTTTTCGTAAAAGTCTCGTTTCAAAGTTAAGTTTGCTGCAAAGTTCATCTTTCCTGCAACGTGCTTCGAATTGGAAAAGACTCTCATTCGCTTGCTAATCACACGTGACCCAGCGGCGACACTTCCATCCAGGCACTTCAAAGACAGCCACGCAACGGACCTGGCCAGGAAACCCCCTTTCAACGCAACAATACGAAAGGGAATTTCCCAAAGCAACACAGAGACAAGCAAGTAATCCAGGCTCTAACTGAACTGGTGCTTTAATGTAAATTAATAACCTCTTTAAGAAACGAAGGGTTAATTAATGCTTGATGGTCCTTTCAGGTCATGTTGTCTTACAAAGTGCATCTCTGAAAACTCATTAATTTCCTCTCATCCTCTTTCGCGACCGTATGAATGTGTGTGAGTGTGTGTGTGTGTGTGTGTGTGTGTGTGTGAGTGTGTTAGACATTATAGTTTTATGTGTTTAGACTAGCTAATAAAGTCTTCATATATTTGAAAAGATGAATTGCCTTCTGTTGTGCTCGCATATTTAATGTCTTGTACTGTTGGATCTAAAGTTACCTTGCTAAGATAGTGTTTCACTATAAATTGGGTTTATATCCTTACAAAGGTTATATTACGGCCCGTTCAAATGAACTCTAAACGAGTCATTTGCTCGGTTCAATAGTGATTCGGTTCAGATTCATTGTAAATCAATGAATCATTCCCTTTGAGCTAAATTGGCCTTCCGGCCCCCTTAAATACATTTTATGTATATTATTAAATGTTGCATTTGCTACATAACCTCAACACTTGTCCCATCTGGTAGTGGAAGCTATTATATTCGGTAAAAATAGCACGGGTCTCCAGAAGGGCTGAGGGGGCTCATTCTACCAGAGTTTTAGCTACCTCATGGGCATTATTTAAGGGTGGTTCAGTTTAGCAATTTTAAGTGGGGACAGGGAGTTGTTATGCTGTGTTATGCTGTGATGTACACTCACCGGCCACTTTATTAGGTACACCTGTCCAACTGCTCGTTAACACTTAATTTCTAAGCAGCCAATCACATGACGGCAACTCAGTGCATTTAGGCATGTAGACATGGTCAAGACAATCTCCTGCAGTTCAAACAGAGCATCAGTATGGGGAAGAAAAGGTGATTTGAGTGACTTTGAACGTGGCATGATTGTTGGTGCCAGAAGGGCTGGTCTGAGTATTTCATAAACTGCTAATCTACTGGGATTTTCACGCACAACCACTCTCTAGGGTTTACAGAGAATGGTCCAAAAAAGAAAAAACATCCAGTGAGCGGCAGTTCTGTGGCGGAAATGCCTTGTTGATGCCAAAGGTCAGAGGAGAATGGCCAGACTGGTTCGAGCTGATAGAAGGGCAACAGTGACTCAAATAACCACCCGTTACAACCAAGGTGGGCAGAAGAGCATCTCTGAACGCCACAGTACGTCGAACTTTGAGGCAGATGGGCTACAGCAGCAGAAGACCACACCGGGTGCCACTCCTTTCAGCTAAGAACAGGAAACTGAGGCTACAATTTGCACAAGCTTATCGAAATTGGACAATAGAAGATTGGAAAAACGTTGCCTGGTCTGATGAGTCTCGATTTCTGCTGCGACATTCGGATGGTAGGGTCAGAGATCTGGCGTCTACAACATGAAAGCATGGATCCATCCTGCCTTGTATCAACGGTTCAGGCTGGTGGTGGTGGTGTCATGGTGTGGGGAATATTTTCTTGGCACTCTTTGGGCCCCTTGGTACCAATTGAGCATCGTTGCAATGCCACAGCCTACCCTGAGTATTGTTACTGACCATGTACCATGTATATATTTAAGAAAAATTTGTTATTAATATATCAAATATTTATATTTATATATAATATTAATTGTGAATAAATATATATCAAATATATACATGCACATATTTCTTAAATATATACATGCATGTGTGGGTATTTATCTATACAAATTAATTATACACACTAGACAAACATATATTAAGTAAACACAAACTTTTATTTTTGGATGCGATTAATCTACCATTAAATCGTTGCCCATCCCTAATTTCAGTTGACGATTCTGTTTTAAATTATTAATAACAAAAATTGAAGGAATGAAAACGAGCAGGATGTGCTTTATAATGAAAAGAAATATTAAAAGTGCGATAAAGTCACGTAAGAGAACAGAATTACTGGCAGGATGCTGTGCGCGAAAGGAAAACACGGAAAGCAGAGTACCGTTAGTCCTTTGTCTTCAATTGCGCACCAAAACGGCCAAATAAATACAGAAACATATCAAAATGCCAAGTCGAGTTTTCACGTAAACACAGTAGATTTAAGTACTGTGTCCTCTCTCTCTCTCTCTCTCTCTCTCTCTCTCTCTCTCTCTCTCTCTCTCTCTCTCTCTCTCTCTCTCTCACTTATGCAGACAGAAAGTATTTATGCTCATCTGTTGATAACTCAACCTCACAGTGAAAGCCCATCACAATTAATATTGAAACTTTGCTAAATATTTGTTTGATTTTAGCCTAATACTGTTGAAATTTTATTGAAAAAAAAGCACGTCTTTAAATAATAATATTATATGACTATTTTCCTGTGACTCTTGGAAAAATGCATAAACCAAAAATAAAAAATGGCTCTTTGGTCAAAAAAGATTCCCGGCCCCTGATATGACTCCCCTGTCAATTATTTTCTCCATATGAAAACATTAGACTTTTAACATTTATTTTGCCTATTGTCAACATTGTTGCTGCTGATGATTATAAATTATATGTATAATTTAGATATAAATTATATAATGTAATAAAATATATGTTTTTATTGTAGTTTGAAGATTTAATTTAACATGAAAGAGTGTAGCGATTGTTATAAATAAAATGGTTTGTTCAGTTCATTTGTGTTGTAATAATTGTGTCAGAAGTATAAGAAGTATAACAGTAAATACAAATCGTTTCTGCATATCGGTTATCGGGCACACAAACATGCAAATAATCGGTATCGGTTATAAAAAACCAATATTCGGTCGATCACTAGTAACAAGAGCATGATGGATCCATGTCATTCTGTTTCATCAAATTCTGACTCCATCATCTGAAATGTCTCAACAGAAATCGAGACTCATCAGACCAGGCAACATTTTTCCAGTCTTCAACAGTCCAATTTTAGTGAGCTCTTGCAAATTGTAGCCTCTTTATCCTATTTGTAGTAGAGATGAGTGGTACCCAGTGGGGTCTTCTGCTGTTGTATTAAAGTTGTTGTTCTATCAGCTTGAATCAGTCGGCCCATTCTCCTCTGACCTCTAACATCAACAAGGCATTTTCGCCCAACAGGGAATGTTTGCATACTGGATGTTTTCCCCTTTTCACAAAATTCTTTGTAAACATAAGAAATGTTTTTGTGTGAAAATCCCAGTAATTGAGCAGATTGTGAAATACTCAGACCGACCCGCCTGGCACCAACAACCATGCCACGCTCAAAATAGCTTAAATCACCTTTCTTTCCCATTCTGACATTCAGTTTGGAGTTCAGGAGATTGTCTTGACCAGGACCATACTCCTAAATGCATTGAAGCAACTGCCATGTGATTGGTTGATTAGATACTTTCATTAATGATCAATTGAACAGGTGTTCCTAATAATCCTTTAGGTGAGTGTATATTCATATTGTTTCTGTATTCCAAGGGCGTAGGTTTAGGGGGACGCTAGGTACTAGTCCCCATCATTATTTTGAGATGACAAATTTGTCCCCACCAATATTTAGCAAGCTCCTCTGAACTGTAATTTGGATCTTTGCGCTGCTATTTTGATCGATTCCAAACGGCCAGGACGGACGACAGTACAAGATATGCCGTAATTTGATTGGCAGCGGGGTATCTGACAGGCTACACGCGTGGGCCGGGACTACTTATAGAAGTCACGCTATCATGGTAAAATGCTATGTTAGCAAGTCACTGAATGTAAATTAGCTGGATGGATGGATGTTCCCACCAAAGCTGAGACCAAACCTACGCCCCTTGCTGTATTCATATATCCATATTTAAAACAATAATTTCATACGCATTATTTCCGCAAAAGTAATTCCCTTGTGTCGCCTGTTTAAATGCATTTTCAAGTAATATATGCTGCTTTATTTTGTCTTTGCAGTGAAACACATTTTTAAATTTGAAACATTTTGTGAAATATCAAGTAATATAACAAGTTACAAAACTAAATATATAAATGAATGATGATGCGAGTAGTCTTTGCTGTCAGTATATAACAAATTATGGATTTTTACCTTTCTGAGTGATGTGTTGGCTTTGTCTGCGTACACGAGCGTTACGTAAGAATCTCCACTCCCTCTCCTTACGAACCTGACTCTCCAAATCATGCTCTTCTGGAATCTGAAAGAGAGATAAAAATGTTCAATTAATGGAGCACTAAAAGGGTCACCTTGTTTACAAACATAAACACATATAATTACAGACATGAACCTGGTTTTGACAGTTTTGAGTACAGAAACTCAAAAGTAATCGTGTAAGAAAACACTCAAGATGTTTTTCAAGATGAGTCTTTTTTCATCTCTCTAAAAAAGTGATGTTGACTGTGATCTCTCATAGAGTTGGGGTCGAGTCCACCTTAAGTCGAGTCCGAGTCGAGTGCAAGTCCTTAACAATTCGAGTCCGAGTCCAAGTTGAGTTCAGAAGAGGCTCCAGTCGGACTTGAGTCCGAGTCCTTAACATCCGAGTCCGAAGTCTGAGTTCCGGCCGAGTCCACAAAGATTTAAATAATTTGAAATTGACTTTTTAACAAAGACCCGTCCCTCTTAGTTACTGTTGCTACATCCCACAAGCCATTCCGCTCTCACTACACATGTTCTCACACAGTGAAAAATATATTGAGGAGCAAAGAGAAAAAGGTATTTGCAAGGTAATGCTCAAGAATGCAACACTACGCATTAAGTGCCAGGGGTATAATTTTGAGCAAGATGATGGTGATGTTTACATTTTTATTATTTTGTTTTACATGCTAATATCTTTTTTAGCCTCTGAAGGGCAGGACTAAATTAAGTAATTATTTTTTTTAACAATTTACACCAATTTACATCCAGTTCCATCCTTAACAGATGCTTCCTTCTTGAACATCACTAAATATTTGCAGGGTTTGTAATGTTTGTGTATGAGTCCCTCACTTGTCACCAGTGCAAAAGATGGATCTTACGGTCACTGCTAGTAAGGAGTCAAATATGCAGAAGATGCTGGAAAAGCAAAGAATGTGCAGGAGCTGGAGGATCCTCATGAACAACCATTACAAAACAAAAAAAAAAACAGTTGTGGGTCATTCAGGTAATGACACACAATATTAAAATCAAGTAATTTGTCTTGTATTTTTGTCTTGTGGACTAGGCCATTAAACATCTGTTATGTTTAAAAAGCTTTTTTCAGTGCAGTAGGCTACTGAATAGAAACAATGTTTTTATGATCCTTCCTATTAATAAAAAAGAAAAGAAAAAAAATACATTTTGGAGATTCTGAAAGGTGTATGTAAACTTATGACTAAAGTGTAAATGTAACAAAAATCATACAATTAGTCGCCAAACTGTTGCTATGTTAATCACGTTCTCATGTTGCTATGGCTACTGTCAATCGTCGCAATTACTCTACTCACAGGACTAAAATTTAGCGGATTCACTCCCACATTTAAATGCATTTATGACTGTTTTTGATTTACATTGTGAACGTAACCACTGGTGCTCTAGAAGAGTCGCGTCCTGCACTCTCCCTAAAACTCTTGTCATAAACACTGAAGTTATCCGCACTGCACAGTGAATCTGTCATTTATATCGCGTCTAAGATTCTGAGGGGATTTGCAAAAGGATAAAGCTCGTGCTGATTCTGAACATACATTTTGAGCGAATTCTCTGCAAGTTGACTCTAAAATGCCTCTGATTTGCTCACTGCATTCATGCGCTTATACATGTCTGTGATTGGCTACAATGCTTAACGCAGCGGACACAACACAAGTAGTTTCTTTTCGTTTTTGAATAATGTGTCCTCCAGTGCCCGGACTCGACTGGACTCGGACATTTTTCCGAGTCTAAAATGTCCGAGTCCGTGCCAAGTCCGAGTACAAATTCATCCGAGTGCGTGACAAGTCCGAGTTCATTCAAAATTGGACTCGAGTCCGAGTACCCCAACTCTAATCTCTCACACTCTCTATATATTTTCACACCAGTACTGACTGCATGAATTTCTTTACTTTGATTGATTGATACTATAAGAGAGAAAATTGTAACCATGGAACCATCTGCTACAGTATTGCATCAGACAGTGCTATAAAAAAAACCCTGAGGAACAATCACATTTATTATTTGCTATAGGGAAAGAAGAATTGTCTAAACTTGTTAAATCATGAAAATCAACAACATGAACAGTATGTTAGACACCATACAGACTAAGAAAGAGAAAAAGAGATGCTGAAAGAGATGCTCCTAGATGCTCCTCTTCTTAATTCATCATTGTCATAAGGATACACCCCCAAACATTTCTAACTGGCTGTTATTAAAAGGGTCATGAACTGGCTTTTTAAATTTTATTATATTGTTGTCTGAGGTCAACTTATGACGTTTGCTTGGTTTTTACATTCAAAAACATCAAAATGAATAAATAATAGGCTATTTTCTACCCTAGTTTTGAGCCTAGCTCAAAAACGCTTGACTTTTATGGGCGTCTCGCACTGAAGACTTGGAAGTAATCGCCCACTGCTGTGAGTGGATAACAGTTTTGTATATTATAATGAGTTTCAACTCACTCGTCGGTGCACGTGGGGAAATTGTTTTGAAAAAGTCCAATGTTGTAAAATGGCAACCGGAATGATTCGCCCTTGCATGTTCGACTCAGAGTTCATGTGTTGCACCATTCCTTTCGGATACAATATAGACGGCACAGCACCGTTCTTTAATCCTAATCGGTCTGCAAATCCAGTCTTGTTTACAAAACAATCCTCAGTGAAATGAAGCGAACAGACAGACAATGTTTTACCCTCATCAGCTGGAACATCATTAAAAATAAAGTTTAACCATGCATTCCTATTGGAATCCAGACGAAGCATATGCAGCGACTGTCTTCTTCCACAACCAGGCACTGCACAATATTTTATATTGCTTGGTAGCTCGGTTCGGTTTGTCATCACGAGGTAGGCCTATGTAATTTAGCTATGCGTGTAATGCGCAAAACGGTGGGTGGGGCTAAACTGGCCATGTTGAGTAGGTGTTGATCTTCTTCTGCTGGGGTGGTGTTTTAACGTCTCTCCTCATAGTTCCCCACTCTGAAAAATTAGTCGTTTGCTGAGCCTGCTGTCAATAAAAGTTTTATTGGAATAACAAGGACGTTTTCAGTTCTGAAACTTATGGGATATTCTTATTATATGATGACCTCTTAGATGTCAAAAGCTCAAGGAAAATTAGATTTCTTAAAATAAATAAATTAAAATAAATAAATAAACTTGATCCTAAATAATTAGTTCACTACAGACCGATCTTCCAATCTCGCCTTTCTTTCAAAAATACTAGAAAAGCGAGTGTTCACAACTATGTTCCTTTTTAGAAAGAAAGTGTATCGGCAAGGATTTCCAGTCATGATTTACGCTAAGATAATACTGAGACTGCATCTCTCTATTAGTGTTAATGGATCTTAGTGCTGCATTTAATACTATTGACCACAACATTCTTCTGAATAGACAACAAATTTTGACATTAGTGGACTTGCACTGGCATGGTTCAAATCGTATTCATATGACTGTCACCAATTTGTATTAGTAGATGAAGAGGTACTGTATAATACTGATCACAAGTTCATTATGGAATACCACAAAGCTCATTTACTAAGACCATTGCTTTTCACCCTGTAAATTAGGAAACATGATGTTAGTTTTCATGCTGATACATGATTGCTATTGTCTGCCCGCTGCTAAATGGTTTGCGTCTGTTAGCTCCATATTGCTTTCTGTTTTGAATATTTATTTACTATCATTCTGTGTTTAACCCTTAATCACTGTTTGGGGTAAAAATGACCCCACTGGACTTTTCCTTGATTTTTTTAAAATGTTCCCTTCATCTCATGGACATGAAACTCTGTGACTTTTCCTACATAATCCATCTAAACATGCACAAAAAAAACTGGGCTTGATTTGGTTGTTCTAATGGTGTGTAAAACAAAATTTACCATTTAAGCTGTTTGGGATCAAAATGACCCCACATTGAAAATGAATGGGAAAATGAAAAAACATGCTTTTTTTCATTCTGATTGTCAAAAAAATAAACGTAAATCCATTATAAATCTGAAATGTTCCACATATAAACCAAGGTCTGGTCCTAGAGCATAAATAGAAAGTAGAACAAACTTTCTATCTCATACACACACACAACCACACACGCACAAACACACACATGTCATGACTGCAACAGAGAGCATTTTTACAGAAATTGGCAAATAAAACAAACAAAACTGGCATAAATCTAAGAAAAATTACATTTAAATCAAGGTCTGGTCCTAGAGCATGAACACAAAGTGGAATGAGATTTCTATCTCACACACACACACAGCCACACACACACAAACACACACATGTATGCATCCTGTTCATTACAGTTTATTAGTGCGGTTGTTTTGTATTATATTGGTTTATTTACTTGGTTATATTAACATTTATTTTGTTCTAAAATCTCTTGTTCTATAAAAAATAATAATTGTTCATAAATAATTTTCTAAAATGAAGTGTGTGAATACAGTTATGTCATAGCGCTGACTTGTAATATTTATGCAAATTTATGTATAATAATTTGCATAAACAAATAATTCAAAATATATCAGACAACAACAACAAACTCTAATTTTGACAAAAATATTTTGTGCAATTCACAAAATATATATATCATATATATCAAGTTGTGAGGAGAATTTGAAGCATCAAGAAAAATGAAGTGAAAATAAATGAGTCTCTATGGGCCCCTATTGGATAGATGTGGTCATTGCACTTTAATTCCTTAACTATAAGAAAAACTGTTTTTCAACTAACCACCAAATGGTAGTATTCTATCCCTAACACATAGAGCAATGTCCAAAAACTGTTTAGATTTAATTATCATCATAATTTAAGTGTTTTTTTTCTTTAAAAAATCATTTTTCATGTGCCAATTTATGGCCTAGTTATGTAATTGTGCAGTAAATAGGTAGAAAACTTTAAAAAATCCAAAAAAACACAGCATAAATGATTAGTTGAGAAGTGAATTTAAAAAATGATATATAGTTTTCCATATAAAAAATGTATATTTCCTTATGCAATCACTCTTTAAAAGTCTGGGGTCAAAATGACCCCAAACACCTTAAGTGTTATCCTTTTCTAACAGTGATTAAGGGTTAAATTGCTAATTATTTCTTACTCATCACCAAACATTACCACACATTAATCTGACATCGCTAGCTTCTATCTAAATCGTTATAACTAGCACAACACTCTAGTAACTCGCTGAGACTATTAACGCGCCATCTGTGCCTGCGGTCTTTATTCATTTATTATGCATTTACAATAACAATAACAGTGGTAAGTACACTGTAAAAAAAATAAAATAAAAATCAGTTAAATTTACAGGAAAAAACTGGCAGCTGTGGTTACCAGAGTTTTCCTGTTAAATATACGGTAGCATCATTTTAGGTTTTACAGACTTTTAATCATATATAATTTTACAGCAATAAACCATATTTCATTATCAGATATAATGTTAGTTTACTGACCTTTCAAAGTATTTATATCTTTTTTTGTTCCATTGTTATACACTGACAGCCAATAATCACAGCAATGATGAGAGTCACATGATCAACCAAAGCTCATCATAATCAGCTCTTCCACAAAAGAGTTAACACTAATATATAAAAGCAGCACAGTGTGATTCACACACACATTAAACACCATCATTAACAATTAAAAAACAAAACAATAAAAAAATTAAAATAAAAAAAAATGCAATAAGCATTCATTTAACAACATTCAGAAAGTTTACTCCTTCAATATGTGTTCTTTCAAGCTACTATAAAGAAAATGTTGAAAATATACATTAAAACGTTTTATTTATTACATTTATATTAAGTGGCTTTAAGTACCATGTACTTACATTGAAATGAATAATTTGACACAATGGACTTATTGTTTACATACATGTTTTTACATTGTACTTAAAAAATACCAGCATGTAATTACAGCTGTAATTAATTTATGTAATTACATCTGTAATTACACAGCTGACCCATCCTTTAGACTTAAAACCACCCTTAACCTACCCATACCACCAAACCTGTCCCTAACCTTACTCGTATCACACCTCAATAGCAGCAAAAGTGATTTACAATACATCATGAGCACAATAAGTACATTGTACTAATTTTAAATTTTAGTACATAGTACTTAAAGCCACTTAATATAAAGTGGGACCTTACATTTAGTTTACTTGTGGCAGTAAATTTCTCCCAAATTTACCAAGAAGTTATAGCATTCCAACGTGTCATGCCGCATTCTGTCTGTTTACTGAAGTCTGTATTGACCGGTATCCTTGTAAAGCTCTGAATCTCCAGCCCATTCTCATCCCAAGGCGTTTTTGGGCATTTTTGGGTTAGACAGCATTGTGCACGTGATTCCAATGCTTTCTCATCCAAGGTCATCATCTAACTGACCCTTTTGACCATGCGTCAACATCCAACGCATATGGCACCCTTTAGCGTCGCCTTCATGAGCTTGAAGTATTATTATTATTTTCTATTATTACTAAGGCCCTGAGCATTTATTCTGTTTTTGAGCAATTTTTTTTCCCAATAGAAATGTATTAAATTCCCTACTTAAATCTTTAAAGGGCACCTATTATGCCCCTTTTTACAAGATGATATTGGTCTCGAGTGTCCCCAGATTGTATTTGTGAAGTTTCAACACAGAATACCCCACAGTTACTTCATTATAACCATTTGAAAATGTCATTTTTGGGGCCTGTTTTAAAAAGAGCTGTTTTGGTGTGTACCACCTTAAATGTAAATGAGCTGCATACAGTATCCCCGCCCTGCCTTTGGATGAGGGCGTCACGAGTGAGAGACTCGCTGTTTTAAATGTCATTCAGCCGTACATGTTTGAACCAGAATCAGACCAGATGGAGAGACTCCGGCAGAATAAACACAAATGAGAATGGACTAGGACGTCTCGGAATGGTAATTTGATACATTCATGTACTTATAGAGTTTTAATCGCATCCCCTTTGCAATTATGGCTGTGCAATACACACATAGACAGTTAGACACACAAACTGTGATTACGTTGGCGCAATTTTTTGAAACTACAAACACAAATACTGTAATAACGTTTGCTACATACAAACAAAATTACATTTATGCGAGGGACCTGTTGCGTCATGTTTACATTACTTGTCGTACAGGTGCTTATGTGGCAAATGTGAGAAGATGGCTACAGAACAAGAAAATATATGCTGTAGGGACATAGAAAAGGTATTAAAGGGGGGGTTGACTGTTTTTTTCTTTGCATGATTGTATTTATGGGGTGCAATATAACATGTATCCATGGTTTTTCTTTTTTAAAAAGTCTTATTTTTCATACATTTCACCTTTATTGTCAGCCGCGCTCTCCTCTGTCCCCTGAACGAGCGGTTGACTTCTCTGATTCTATGAAAACACTCCCTCAGAAACACGTCGTGAGCTCAGATTGGTTAGTTTGGCCCGGTCGGTTGTGATTGGCTAAAATGTCGCTCACGTTGTCCGGAAGATTAACGCCCATTACCTTTACGGGCATGTCATGAGCTCCGGTCCAGATGTAAATATGTATCGAACTGCAGTATCAGTTTCAGGCAGAATCAGACCGAGAAAGCCGCGATGAAGAGAGTCAAACAGAACCTCACCACACACAGCTCTTACTAAACGTTTCTGAATGATAACAGAATTTTTTTTTTGCTACATTTTTTAACTTTATACACGTTTGTTTTACACAATAGCATCTGACTGGCAACAATAGAAACTGACTGGCTACAAATGTTATACTCAAACAGCGTTGGCATGTTTACGTTCTTGATCAAATCGAAAATAACATCATAAAGCATATATACACTCACCGGCCACTATATTAGGTACACCTGTCCAACTGCTCGTTAACACTTAATTTCTAAGCAGCCAATCACATGGCGGCAACTCAGTGCATTTAGGCATGTAGACATGGTCAAGACAATCTCCTGCAGTTCAAACCGAGCATCAGTATGGGGAAGAAAGGTGATTTGAGTGACTTTGAACGTGGCATGATTGTTGGTGCCAGAAGGGCTGGTCTGAGTATTTCAGAAACTGCTAATCTACTGGGATTTTCACGCACAACCATCTCTAGGGTTTACAGAGAATGGTCCGAAAAAGAAAAAAACATCCAGTGAGCGGCAGTTCTGTGGGCGGAAATGCCTTGTTGATGCCAGAGGTCAGAGGAGAATGGCCAGACTGGTTCGAGCTGATAGAAGGGCAACAGTGACTCAAATAACCACCCGTTACAACCAAGGTGGGCAGAAGAGCATCTCTGAACGCACAGTACGTCGAACTTTGAGGCAGATGGGCTACAGCAGCAGAAGACCACACCGGGTGCCACTCCTTTCAGCTAAGAACAGGAAACTGAGGCTACAATTTGCACAAGCTCATCGAAATTGGACAATAGAAGATTGGAAAAACGTTGCCTGGTCTGATGAGTCTCGATTTCTGCTGCGACATTCGGATGGTAGGGTCAGAATTTGGCGTCTACAACATGAAAGCATGGATCCATCCTGCCTTGTATCAACGGTTCAGGCTGGTGGTGGTGGTGTCATGGTGTGGGGAATATTTTCTTGGCACTCTTTGGGCCCCTTGGTACCAATTGAGCATCGTTGCAACGCCACAGCCTACCTGAGTATTGTTGCTGACCATGTCCATCCCTTTATGACCACAATGTACCCAACTTCTGATGGCTACTTTCAGCAGGATAATGCGCCATGTCATAAAGCTGGAATCATCTCAGACTGGTTTCTTGAACATGACAATGAGTTCGCTGTACTCAAATGGCCTCCACAGTCACCAGATCTCAATCCAATAGAGCATCTTTGGGATGTGGTGGAACGGGAGATTCGCATCATGGATGTGCAGCCGACGAATCTGCGGCAACTGTGTGATGCCATCATGTCAATATGGACCAAACTCCCTGAGGAATGCTTCCAGCACCTTGTTGAATCTATGCCACGAAGAATTGAGGCAGTTCTGAAGGCAAAAGGGGTGTCAACCCGTTACTAGCATGGGTACCTAATAAAGTGGCCGGTGAGTGTACATGAAAAATACGTTTAAAACATTAGTACTTATAGAAAATTCAGGTCCATAATGTTTGTACGCATTTGTCATAGACACAAAATAGCATAGTTTAACTAGTAGTGGCTAAAGCCAGTGCCGGCATTTGAAAAAAAATAAAACACAAGGCTACGTCTTGAATTATACATGCAAATACATTTAAAATGATTAAGTCTTAGCCTACTTACAGATTGTGGCCCAACACTGCTGCCTCTTGTTTTAAAGTCGGAACTGCTTCATGTTTTAGTAACAGTTTCTTTTTGAATCCGGTGTTGAACTGGCTAGATTACGATTGTCATTTTCAGGAACATAATCAAACATAAATTGTATCCATTGTTGAGGAAGAATAGCATCCATGGGAAGCCCGAACACAGAAGACCTGACATATGCGTGAACAACACACTCTACGAATCGATGTGCCTCAGAAATATGCGCATGCCATTTTCTGCATATTCCGGAGGGAGGGGTTGATGCAAATGTGTAGGTTAGTGACGTACCATAACCTAGCTGTAGTCCCAATCGAGTCGTTTTTGTAAGCAATTATACTTCCTAATTTTTAAAAGACGATATCTCTGCCTACACTGAAATTTCAGCGCTGCAACTTTGCAGATACTGTTCATGCACCAACAGCAACATTACACACTATTTAAAATGAAAAAAGTGAAATCGCAGTCACCCCCCCCTTAAATTTATTTACATTTGTAATTGTTGCAAAAAATAATACATGACATAAAACTGTCTGACGCTATTTCAAGACGGATGAAACAACTTTTGATGTTGTGTCTTTACACTAGACATAAGTTACACAGACAATATCTTTAAAAAAAAAAAATATATATATATATATATATATATATATATATATATATATAACCGTGTGGTTACACACTATACAAACAACGTTTAAATTACACAGACATCCAATGACGACAACAACTTTAGACACATTTGTTGTTGAATTGGCTGACATCAACTGAAATGATTTGCTCAAAAATCATAAAATACATACGATCAATAAAATACGATAAAATACATACGATCGATAAAATACGATCCACACTTGAGGATTAACTTTAAAGCAAGAGCTGCTTTGAATTGACCCTCGTTCACAAAACAGTCAGTCAGAAAATGATTCGCATAAACACAAACATATTTTGGAAGTTTGAATGGTGCCTTTCTTTCGTAAATAAAATCCATCCACTGCATTTTCAGTGGCTCTGATGTCCATTCTGTCACCTGATGGAGTTTTGGTTCCTTGACACTGTTGCCTTGGCTTTTGGCTTGCTAAGTTGTGGACATTTAATATTCAGCAACATTATTGATCTGCCTTACTTCAGGTGGACGATGATGCAATTTTCTTCTAGAAACAAACTTTGGTTACACTTTATTTCGATAGTCACTTTAGACATTCTACTAACTATAAGTAACTTTTCAACTACATGTCAACTAAGTGTCATTAGAGTATTAGTAGGCTGTAGTAGACTGTCAGTAGACTGTTACAGTAGGTTAGGGTTAGGTGTTAGGGTTCAGGTTAGGAGAACAAGTTGACTTGTAGTTGCTAAGTTACTTACAGTCAGTTGAATGTCTGTTGGGGGACCAACAAAATAAAGTGTTAGCAGATATTAAGCTGACAGTCTACTAATACTCTAATGATAGTTAGTTGACATGTAGCGGCAAAGTTACTTATAGTTAGTTGTCTAAAGTGGACTATCAAAATAAAGTGTTAGCCAAACTTTTTGTTTTATTTTTATGTTATCACTGTGAAGCTGCTTTGATGCAATCTGTATTGTAAAAAGCGCTATATAAATAAAGGTGACTTGACTTGACTTCGTACATCAACAATTCAAAATTAGTTATACAAATATAACACAACATTCAGTTGTCACAACATTCTGAATTTCTCTCATCATAAATTGTTAAATTATAATTTAAGATTGAGAGTTAATGCCTCGCTTTTTTGAAAGTTTTATGATATATAAACACTTAGCTTGTATACAGAAATATTATTATAATTGTGATGCTTATCTTCATAATAACCTTGAATATGTTTAACTCTTGATGGATGTGTCTTCATCATCAGTTGGGAACCTGGGTGTGCTCTTTGATACCAAACTTTCATTTTAAAGCCACATTTTTGCCATTTATAAAACAGCATTTTTCATTTAAAAAAAACTGTAAATTACTACATATGCTCTCAACGTTGAAAGCAAAAAAGTTAATTCTTGCATTCATGACCTCAAGGCTAGATTATTTTTAATGCATTACAATTGCCCTGCAGACTTAAAAAACAAACTCCAGGCTAGTCAAAAATGCAACCGCTAGAGTTCTTACTAGAACCAGGAAGTGTGACCATATTAGCCAGGTTCTGGCAACACTATATTGGCTCCCTATTAAACACTGTATACATTTGAAAATCTTGCTGATTACTCATAAATTTGATAATACCGAGAATATCAAAATCGACTATAGGTGGTAGATCCTTTTCCTCAAAGACTTCGGGAGGAAGACACATTCTGTCAGTTTAAATCTATACTAAATACCCATCTCTTTAACCTAGCAAACACATAACACTATCAAATTTCTATAATTCAGATCCCTTAAAGGATTGTTAGGTTGCATTGTTAGGCCAATTGGAACCAGGAACACTTCCCATAACATCTGATTAACTTGTTTCATCAAAATAGAAATGGCATCTAGGCTAATATTTGTCTGTCTGTCTCATTCTAGCTGTAGTCCCAATTCGAGTCGTTTCTGTAAGCAATTATACTTCCTAATTTTTAAAAGACGATATCTCTGCCTACACTGAACTTTCAGCGCTGCAACTTTGCAGATACTGTTCATGCACCAACAGCAACATTACACACTATTTAAAATGAAAAAAGTGAAATCGCAGTCAACCCCCCCCCCCCTTAAATTTATTTACATTTGTAATTGTTGCAAAAAAATAATACATGACATAAAACTGTCTGACGCTATTTCAAGACGGATGAAACAACTTTTGATGTTGTGTCTTTACACTAGACATAAGTTACACAGACAATATCTTTAAAAAAAAAATAATATATATATATATATATATATATATATATATATACACTCACAGGCCACTTTATTAGGTACACCTGTCCAACTGCTCGTTAACACTTAATTTCTAAGCAGCCAATCACATGGCGGCAACTCAGTGAATTTAGGCATGTAGACATGGTCAAGACAATCTCCTGCAGTTCAAACCGAGCATCAGTATGGGGAAGAAAGGTGACTTTGAGTGACTTTGAACGTGGCATGATTGTTGGTGCCAGAAGGGCTGGTCTGAGTATTTCAGAAACTGCTAATCTACTGGGATTTTCACGCACAACCATCTCTAGGGTTTACAGAGAATGGTCCGAAAAAGAAAAAACATCCAGTGAGCGGCAGTTCTGTGGGTGGAAATGCCTTGTTGATGCCAGAGGTCAGAGGAGAATGGCCAAACTGGTTCGAGCTGATAGAAGGGCAACAGTGACTCAAATAACCACCCGTTACAACCAAGGTGGGCAGAAGAGCATCTCTGAACGCACAGTACGTCGAACTTTGAGGCAGATGGGCTACAGCAGCAGAAGATCACATCGGGTGCCACTCTTTTCAGCTAAGAACAGGAAACTGAGGCTACAATTTGCACAAGTTCATCGAAATTGGACAATAGAAGATTGGAAAAACGTTGCCTGGTCTGATGAGTCTCAATTTCTGCTGCGACATTCGGATGGTAGGGTCAGAATTTGGCGTCTACAACATGAAAGCATGGATCCATCCTGCCTTGTATCAACGGTTCAGGCTGGTGGTGGTGGTGTCATGGTGTGGGGAATATTTTCTTGGCCTTCTTTGGGCCCCTTGGTACCAATTGAGCATCGTTGCAACACCACAGCCTACCTGAGTATTGTTGCTGACCATGTCCATCCCTTTATGACCACAATGTACCCAACTTCTGATGGCTACTTTCAGAAGGATAATGCGCCATGTCATAAAGCTGGAATAGTCTCAGACTGGTTTCTTGAACATGACAATGAGTTCGCTGTACTCAAATGGCCTCCACAGTCACCAGATCTCAATCCAATAGAGCATCTTTGGGATGTCGTGGAACGGGAGATTCGCATCATGGATGTGCAGCCGACAAATCTGCGGCAACTGTGTGATGCCATCATGTCAATATGGACCAAACTCCCTGAGGAATGCTTCCAGCACCTTGTTGAATCTATGCCACGAAGAATTGAGGCAGTTATGAAGGCAAAAGGGGTCCAACCCGTTACTAGCATAGGGTACCTAATAAAGTGGCCCGGTGAGTGTATATATATATATATATATATATATAACCGTGTGGTTACACACTATACAAACAACGTTTAAATTACACAGACATCCAATGACGACAACAACTTTAGACACATTTGTTGTTGAATTGGCTGACATCAACTGAAATGATTTGCTCAAAAATCATAAAATACATACGATCAATAAAATACGATAAAATACATACGATCGATAAAATACGATCCACACTTGAGGATTAACTTTGAAGCAAGAGCTGCTTTGAATTGACCCTCGTTCACAAAACAGTCAGTCAGAAAATGATACCAAACTTTCATTTTAAAGCCACATTTTTGCCATTTATAAAACAGCATTTTTCATTTAAAAAAAAACTGTAAATTACTACATATGCTCTCAACGTTGAAAGCAGAAAAGTTAATTCTTGCATTCATGACCTCAAGGCTAGATTATTTTTAATACATTACAATTGCCCTGCAGACTTAAAAAACAAACTCCAGGCTAGTCAAAAATGCAACCGCTAGAGTTCTTACTAGAACCAGGAAGTGTGACCATATTAGCCAGGTTCTGGCAACACTATATTGGCTCCCTATTAAACACTGTATACATTTGAAAATCTTGCTGCTTACTCATAAATTTGATAATACCGAGAATATCAAAATCGACTATAGGTGGTAGATCCTTTTCCTCAAAGACTTCGGGAGGAAGACACATTCTGTCAGTTTAAATCTATACTAAATACCCATCTCTTTAACCTAGCAAACACATAACACTATCAAATTTCTATAATTCAGATCCCTTAAAGGATTGTTAGGTTGCATCTGTTAGGCCAATTGGAACCAGGAACACTTCCCATAACATCTGATTAACTTGTTTCATCAAAATAGAAATGGCATCTAGGCTAATATTTGTCTGTCTGTCTCATTCTCATTCCAAGGTTACCAAAGTCAGCCAGATCCGGTTTGTATCCAGACCAGATAGTAAACCTGCACCTAGAGATGACCAAAATGTAGCACAAAACAATTAGACGAGCAAGACAGATGCCCAGTGAAGACCTTGTCGACTTGACAGCCATCGGTATAGATCCTCAGCAAAGACCATAAGAACCAGACAGTGGCGGGCCGTGCATTTCACACCTAGGCATTCTGTCCCACCTGAATTAATAACTTTTAATTGTGTATCAGCGCAAAGCCTCTCTATAATTGTTGTTTTTATTTTGCAACCTTTTTTTGCAGTTAGTGGATTAATGCAGTGAGTTCGGGAAAGGCCGGTAGAGAGAAACGAACGTGTGAGTTCGGCTGGTGCGTTGTACAGTGGTTCTTGCGTTCCGAATACGATTATAAGTTCGGAAACGGAGCCTTCCTTATCTTGTCATTCAAGGGCTACAATAGTCCCTTTTCAGATGTTACAATAGCATGAATGTTTGAAAAAAATAAAGTTTCGATCATAAATTTTTAAGAAAAATTAAGAAGAAAATCATATTCACCATGGGAAAAAGCATTAACTCACCAAAACTACAGATTATTCTTTACACAAAATCCATCCTGATTTCTTTCCTCAAGAAGACTTAACTTACTGTTGTACAGGTTCTAACTGCGTTTCAGTTCCAACAATTTCGTGTCTGTCATATTTCTAGCATAAGTTTTAATTCGCTTTATGGCCTGAGAGTGCCTGTCGACAGAAGAAGCACACACAGTCACCGCAAAACATGACGATCTGTACAGCCTCCCCATGCTCTCACACAGAATTTCAAATGAAATCAACGAGATCAGCGGGACTTTTGCCTTCAAAATCATTCGTTTCATAACTTGCATTAGTCAGTTCTGTTTTTACCCGGAGAGACTGAATAGAGTTCCGTTCATTCTGCGTTTAGCTCAGGCTGAATAAGGGATTTATTTCTGCTGGAGGTCAAGCAGGGAAAGAAACATGAATTTTTGGGTTGAAAAACTATTACATCTACAGGAATATATATTTAGTTTACGCAGTTCGCTACAGGTGCGGATACTACCAGTAATAGTACTCGATCTGTAACGCGCATCCAATCAAAGAACGAGAAAATACATACGTTATTATATGCCAGCTAGATGGCCCCGCTGCAGTCAAAGCGAAATCTGATTGGCTGATTAAATCTGACGGATTATCTGATTGGTTAAAGAAACGGTTTCATTGCCATTCATTTTATACAACAGGCACCCGCACTGTCGTTTCAGAAGGCCTCCAGGCAGATTTATTTGACCCGGCAACGCATGATGGCTGAAATATGATTGGATACAAGATCTAACATAAAAACATACTACAGGAAGCAGCGCAACCAAGAGAAAAGCTATGAAATTAAGAGAACAAACTATTTGGAATAATTTAATGCTCATTCATGGAAAAAATATATTAAAGTGCAAGTCAGTGATTCTGATAGTGTTTAGGCCAGCAGAAAAGGCCTTGCTGGCCCTGACGGCCCACCACTGGAACCAGACAAGCCCTCTGAACAGACCCTTAACCCATCTACATCTCCCCCTCCCTCCATATGCCAGTGTGATGTAATGTGATCTTCAAGCAGAAGGAACTGGATGAAACATTCTGAATGATATCAATCCACAATCTGACTTGTGATGCAGCCAGGAATCATAATCACACAATGCTTTTTCATTTGGACTGAGGAGAACTGGTCCCCAACTGAGCCTGGTTTATTTTGTTTTGGCTTGCTTAGTTGGGGACACTTAAAGGGTTAGTTCACCCAAAAATGAAAATTAAGTCACTAATTACTCACCCTCATGCTGTACCAACACCGTAAGACCTTCGTTCATCTTCGGAACACAAATGAAGATATTTCTGATTAAATCTGAGAGGTGGATAACTGCTACATAGGCTGCCAAAGGGAATGAAACTTGACGGCCCAGAAAGTCATTAAAGAAAATGTTTAAATATTCCATGTGCCTACAGTGGCTCCACTATAAAGCCCCGTTCACACTACACGTGACCAAGCGACGTGATACCATTCATTATCAATGGTGAGCGGGCGACTTCCGGCGACAAGCGTGACAGCGACCGTTGGCGATTCAGTGGGCCGTGTCCAGCGACCGCGACAAAGTTGAGAAAAGTTTAACTTTATGCAAATGAAGGGCGATTTTCACGAGCGACAACCAATAGGAGTGAATGGATGATATACAGTAATGGATGATATACTGTATCTCTGTGTACATACAGTGGTGTTCACCATACTGACTCTGTGACTGAATGGTTTCGGGAACCCAGATAGACCGGTATTTGCCCGTTTGCTGCAGTTAAATAGCCGCGATGGCAAAGAGCAATCGCTGTTCTCGTTCTTCTTTAATATTATGCATTTTATGTACTGATTCCATTTATATTTAGTCTTTTCCTTCCAAAATATTTGTTTGTAGAGGCAATAAAACGCATGTGTTGTCTAACATAGATTTACTTCTGTGAATGTCACTCACACACATTACTAGGCAACCAGTAGTGGGGAACGCCCTCCAGCGCAGCCACTGGCGACCTGCAGCGACAAAGTCGCGTGTAGTGTGAACGGGGCTTAAGCTTGTCAAGCGACGAGAATACTTTTTGTGCAGAAAAACAAACAAAAATAACGACTTTATTCGACTTATTCCATTACTTCCTTTTGGGCCTGAGCGAGAGCTCAAGAGATTTCCAGAACGCATGCGCGAGAACTGCGGTGAGGACGTTCTTCTACTCCGCCTTTCTACCGGCTGCTCACTGCTTAGGAGTATTACCGCCACCTATTGTAAAAGATGACGTGCTGATATAACCGGAAGCGCAAAACTTTCTATTTACAAGCAGAGGAAGACGCTCCCTGTACATAAGCTTTTCAATTCGACACTTATTGTACTGTAGGTCTCGATATAGTATACAATAGTTAAAAGTGTGCATTTCCAGGATGTCCAAATTGTGAGAAATCAACTAGAGAACGTAAAAGTGCCTTCTCAATGTTGCAAAATGAACGGCTAATCTTTTTCACTTTCCCATCAAATGATCTTGAGTGACTGAAGCTATGGCTGCTGGCTGTTCAGTGGGATGTTAATTTAACACTTAAAGTCGTCAAACAAAGGAAGTTGTGCAGTGAACATTTCTGACCTAACGACTCTAAGCCAGTTAAAAAAAAAAAAAAAACTGAAATAGTTATCTTATACTTGATTGTGTTGCTTGTGTTTTCTTTGTGTAAAATGCTAACTCAATATGCTTGTTTAAGTAATTGTTTTTATTTTGGTAATAATAAATGTATAATGTGTAAAACAGCTCGTTCGGAATAACAAAGTGCTTATCTATTGCAGTGATATCAAAACAAAAAAGCTCCTTCATATGGTAAAAACCACACTCTACATTTCAAAAACACCTATTTGGTAAACTGTAACTGACAAACATAAGTCAATTTGTTTAGATACATTTTCATTTAAAAGGATGTATACCAGCAATAACCAATCGAGTTAGTTGAACATATTGAAAGTAATTTTGAATACTTTTCTTTTCTTTAAAATAGTCAGTTCACTTTAGGCAAAAAAGTTCGGTAGGCATCGCTTGTTCTCTCCTGTTCGGTAGGCATCGCTTGGCACTGATGGCATTTACATCACCAGCTCTCCAATGCTCTCTATCTTGCAAAAGCTTGGGACTGCGGTTGTGTTGCAGCCTCTTCCATCTCTCTGTAGTTCAATGTCTGTATATTCTGGTTCGAATAGGTGAGGTTGGTTAAAAAAGTGTAAGTGTTCATCTACGTCGAAATCTGCAGACATATTTACAAATTCAAAAGCTTATGTACAGCGCGCGTCTTCCTCTGCTTGTAAACAAAAAGTTTTTATATTCTTACAAGTAAACAGTTAAGACACAAGCAAAATGCACTCATCACACCCATCACTCTAACAGACTGGAATAGAGTTCTTCTAACTCAAGACAGATTTTTCATTTTGCACTGAAAAAGCTTTCTTAGATCTTTATTATCCATTATGCAAATCTTAAACTTGTGTCCAGACTGTTCACTGTTTAGAAAGCTTTCTGAATTACCACACATGAACTTTACTGTTTTTCTTTTTTTGAACCAGGAAACCCTAAGAACACTTGCTTTCTTATGGAAATATAGACTTCTTATGCAAGTAAAGGTTGAATGATGTTTTTTTTTCATATAAATATATCATCTAGGAAAAAAAGGGTTGCTGTTAGCTGATGTAATTCAGATACATTTATATGTAATATAATATAATATGAGATGAAATTAAATGAAAATATTTACAATATATGTAATAGAAAATCTATAAAATACATTGACAAGGAAATATTTTCATACATTGTTCCAAGGAGGAACTATTATAAATGTATAATTATAACAATACTTTCATAATGATATAATAAACATGATATTTTGTTACAGCCAATGACTTTAATTTTGACATTGTTTTTGCTCTTCGTCTTATGTATTCACAATCCCCCTGTTTCCTGTGTTTGTGTCAGTCACCAAAGAAACTCATCAGTTCATCACCTGTGCCTTGTTTAATTTGTTAAGTCCTGTGCATTTACTGTATATCCTCTCTGTTGTTCACTCTTTTGTCAGATGACTGCTGCATTACATTAAGTGCACATTGTGACTGGTAATTTCCCCCCTGTGGGGAAGTCCAAAGTGTGAGGGCGTTTAATACAGTGACCAAGAGGGGACATGTTCGGCTCACTTAGTTTTGTCGTGGCCATGACATATTAACTTGTGGGAAAGTGATATTTTTTTCGAGGTAACAACACCCTTATGTCCACTTAGTTTTGAGATCCAATGTTGTCAGAACGATATAATTCTCATGGCTATATTTCTCATACATCGTAAACAACCTGAATGGGTTGAACCCAACCTGATCCAAACTCCATCACTATGGTAAATGACCATAGTGACCATAAACAATCAGAAATGGATAGGCCTATAATAACATTTATTTTTAATTGAGAAAAAGCATGGAATTAAGAAATGATTATATTAACATATTGCTATTGCCATTTACAAAACTATTAACTAACTGTTAGCTATATGGTGCTTTAAGCAGGCTATTAAATAATACAAAACATTAACAGGGTAAAGAGATGGATCAAATGGTATATACATTTATAAATGTATACATGGTATACAGAAATTAAAAACTTTACTGGTATGATCAGGCATACAGTATTTACAAAATATATACTTTAACAAACATAATGCATAACAATAAATACCAATACAATGTAACAAAATAATAGTAAAAAATATAAAAAAATAAATAAATGGATTTAAAAGACTGTTGGATCTGATAGATAAAATGTTTAATCATATTCTTTTAAAGGGGGGGTTGACTGCGATTTCACTTTTTTCATTTTAAATAGTGTGTAATGTTGCTGTTGGTGCATGAACAGTATCTGCAAAGTAGCAGCGCTGAAAGTTCAGTGTAAGCAGAGATATCGTCTTTTAAAAATCAGGAAGTATAATTGCCTACAAAAAGACTCTCGATTAGGACTACAGCTAGGTTATGGTACGTCACTAACCTACACATTTGCATCAACCCCTCCCTCAGAATATGCAGAAATGGCATGCGCAATGCGCATATTTCTGAGGCACATCGACTCGTAGAGTGTGTTGTTCACGCAGCTGTCAGGTCGTCTGTGTTCGGGCTTCCCATGGACGCTATTCTTCCTCAACAATGGATACAATTTATGCTTATGTTCCTGAAAATGAGGCGTAATCTAGCGAGTTCAGCAGAAAATGACGATCGTAATCTAGCGAGTTCAACACCGGATTCAACAAGAAACTGTAACTAAAACATGAAACAGTTCCGAACTTTAAAACAAGAGGCAGCAGTGCTGGGCCACAATCTGTAAGTAGGCTAAGACTTAATTATTTTAAATGTATTTGCATGTATAATTCAAGACGTAGCCTTGTGTTTTATTTTTTTTTTCAAATGCCAGCGCTGGCTTTAGACACTACTAGTTAGACAAACACGTACAAACATTATGGACCTGAATTTTCTATAAGTACTAATGTTTTAAACATATTTTTCATGTATATATGCTTTATGACGTTATTTTCGATTTTATCAAGAACGTAAACATGCCAACGCTGTTTGAGTATAACATTAGTAGCCAGTCAGTTGCTATTGTTGCCAGTCAGATGCTATTGTGTAAAACAAATGTGTATAAAGTAAAAAAAAATATTATGTATTATCATTCAGAAACATTTAGTAAGAGCCGTGTGTGGTGAGGTTCTTGTTTGACTCTCTTCATCGCGGCTTTCTCTGTCTGATTCTGCCTGAAATTGATACTGCAGTTCGACACGTATTTCCATCTGGACCGGAGCTCATGACATGCCCGTTTCGCCCGTAAAGGTAATGGGCGTTAATCTTCTGGACAACGTGAGCGACAGTTTAGCCAATCACAACACACCGGGGGAAACTAACCAATCTGAGCTCACTACGCGTTTCTGAGGGAGTGTTTTCATAGAATCAGGAAGTGAACTGCTCGTTCAGGGGACAGAGGAGAGCGCGGCTGACAATAAAGGTGAAGTTTATGAAAAATAAGACTTTTTAAAAAAGAAAAACCACAAATACATGTTATATTGCACCCCATAAATACAATCATGCAAAAGAAAAAAAAACAGTCAACCCCCCCTTTAACGTTTACTGATAACAAACTTGATTTGAGTGCTTGCTGTCTATATGCACCATCACTCACAATACAATATAATAGGTAATATGTTATTATCCTCAATTTTGCGTTAAAAAAAAAAAAAAAAAAAAAAAAAAACGTCTGAAAACATTTCTGATAACTTCAGGTTACTATGGTTGTTTATGCATTTAACTTGTGGCTGTGAGAAATAGATGTTGTTCCCTCAATAAATTAAGTCATGGCCACAAGAAAAATGTCAAACCCTCAACATAGGATCTCGAGGCCATGAATTATTATCACGGTTCCACAAGATGATGTTCCCACAAATTAATATCTTATTGCCACAACATATAATTACATTGTGGCCACAACAAAACTCAAGTGAACCGAACATGTCCACTCCTGTATTTTAACGACAAATGTGGTTTAGTTACACCGACGGAATCTTCACAATCCCCATATTTCCTGTGTTTGAGTCAGTTACCATACAAACTCATCAGTTCATCACCTCTGTCTTTAGTTTGTTAGTGTCGAGCACATTTATAGCCCTCTCTGTCATTCACTTTGTTGTCATATATTGTTTTAAAATATGTTGAGCTGTTGCATGCCTTGTTCATGTGGATTACCTGTTTGTTGTTACCTGTGTGGATTTACTTTGAAGTCTCATTATTATCATTTTACTTATTTGGCTTATGCTGTTTAATGTCCCCAACAACCTCTTAGTCCCATTTAGCCATTTGTTAGCAACAAATGGCAACTCGGTTTCACAAGGCAACTAAAAAGTTTTTTTTTTTTTTTTTTTTTTTTTCACAAAAAGGGTATGCTGTATTTTAAATTGTAGAATAACATGTAAAAAAATCAAATTGTAGAAAATATATTGAGCTTGTGTTTAGACCATATTTCATGCATGTAACCAAAAACCCATTTAAAAGAACCATTGACTTCAGGACAATGGAACCGGAACTGCTAAAATGGTAACTTGTTTATAGGTTTTGGCTGTACTACTGCAGTAACACTGCAGCAACGATGTAATAAGAGGGATGATGTAAAGTTGTCACAAATTAAATCCCTTTTAGATTAAAGGTCACTCAACTAAGTATATTAACCCCCTGTGGTCAACGAATGCTCTGGCGCCAATTTGGTGCAAAAAGGAAATGCAGATTTGCATCCCAGATGAAGAATGTTTAAATTGATGGCATTCACAGAGTACGACTAGTCTTTCCAGGGCTTTAAGGGAATTTTGTTGGGAAAAACTGTTTCTTTATTACGCCCAAAGTGAAAGACAAACAAAAAGGAGTAGTAAATCTAGGCTTCTGCTTAAGGAAGTGTGTTTTGAAACTGTATTGGTCAGAAATACATTATAATATAATGTGTGACAATACAAGTATAGAGAAAATCTTTGAGATTGGGGAAACAGATTATATTATATATCTTAATAATACAAGATTGGTATATTAAAAACTGTTACAAACATTTATAAAATGGAAAGACTATTATTCAAGTTGAGAATACAAGATGAAATACTTTTGAAAAACACAGGAGAAAATTGACTATGAATATATAAAAACAGACAGAAGGGAGGTAAATGTGTAATGGGAATATGTATTTGCATATTTATAACCACCACCACGAAAATATATTACTCTAATCTGCATGGAAGTATGGCTTTGAATATGAGAATATTTGTGTATGTATGTGTCTATAATGCTTGTTTCCAATGAGTGGTGTGGTACGGTACAGTTCGGTACGGTGAGCAATTATTTGCGTTTTCACTGTCAAAAGTTGTGAATGGTACCAAAAAGCCGAACTGGACCGTCCCACTTTTTGGGTACCCTTCTGTTGGGGTACCTAGCACAGTGGTACGGTATTAAAAGGTGGAGCTAGACTCACTGCAGAACAGTGATTGGTTGACAGAGTATCGTCACTTGCGCAAAACTGAAATTCAACAAAAAGAGATAGTTTTGTCATTTTTTATTTTACTAAGATCATCTGTAATGTTGTTTATTGCAAAATTTGTACCAATGCAATATGCATTATGCAATACATTTCACATTGTCTGGAATATGTTTGATATTTTTTAATTTAAACGAAAAGAGGCAGGGTTGTGTTTAAATTTAGTTTTGTTATAAATATATACCGTACATACATGCAGTGAATATAATCAATAGGCTATCCGTTGCCTGAACCACATTTGTGTGCTTATAATGTTTAAAATGTATTAAAATTATATCAAAAAGAAGCAGATTGGTGTTTAGTAACATATTTCGTTTTATTGTTGCCTAAAATGCCTACATACAGATAGATAACCGGAGTAGCAGAGTCAGCTGAGTGGCGCATTCAAGAACGCGCCGTTCCATTAGCAGAATTACTGGGACTCGCGTCCTCGGGAGTCATTCTCCTGAGTCGGACTTACTGAGTCGGAATACCTGAGCTTGTTTCTTGTGACAAAAATGCCGAGAAGCAAGAACAAGATCTGCTGTATGTCATCCATTGTTGTTTACTATGTCGCTTTCTTCACACGAAATGGTCGATTCCTTTTCGGCCGGCAAACACCACGCCTATGAAGACACGCCTGTCTACCATATCTCACAACCAATTCGTATCGAATTCATAGGAGTGACTAAAAAGTGGCTAATTCGTACTAATTCGTATCGACCTCAATCGTATGAATTCGTAATGATTTTGTCTAAACTCACGTGATGGTTAGGTTTAGGGTGGGGTTAGGGATAGGTCATTCGTATGAATTCATATAAATTGGCCAATTCGTAAAATATGTACGATTTTAGCAAAATCGTACTAATTCGTACGAGTGAGATCGTATGAATTGTTACGAATTAGCCACCTCGTAAAATTCGTACGAATTCCCGTGAGATCGGGTTGGTACTGTTGGCGGTGGAAAGGCAAGCCCGATCATACACACACACACACATATACAGTATACACACATATATATATATATATATATATGCGCTCTTGGTCCAATTTTACACATTTGCTATAGAAGTCGTCAGTGCCTTTCTCTTGATTAGTTGGGCTCAAATCATCACACTGAAAATGGAAACTGCAGTGCATTTTGTGATGTGTTGAAAAAATTTTACATCCCATTTAAATCTATATCCTGTTTGAAAAAAAAGACTGGTGAAAATCAAGCTGACCACTCTAGCACATTGACCAATTCTTTTTCCAGCATCTTCCCCCATCAGCACATAATAATAGTGAGAACCTATCAACAAAGTCCTGTCAGCAACATAGTGTATGCTACTTTATTGATGTTTTATGCTGTTTTGTCTCCCACACACTATTGATTATTACGTGTCTTGTTCCCTTGCAGTAAACATAAGGTATTACTCTCAGCACTGTGCCACAGGGTGTGTGTGTTCCTCACTGATCACATACTGATGGGAATGCATTATAATGCATCAGGACAGGACACAAAACCCACACGCATTTTCACAAATATTTTCAGTCGTAAAACACAATGAAAAAAAAAAAAACTAAACAAATGACTTGCTTACTTTCTTACTGAAATACTGTGGTGGTGATGTGTTGCAGTGGTGGTCATTAGATGATAATACCACAGTCCTAAATGACTACCATTTTTAAACACCATGGTATTACATGGTACATGCCCAAATAACATGGTAGAATGATTGTATTTTGTGTTCTGACTTCTCACAGTACAAAGGGTAGTATAATAGATAGTATAGACACATTTTATTAGTTAAATATTGACCACGTTAAAGGAACATTCTAACTTTTTGGGACTTTAGCTTATTCACCATATCCCCCAGAGTTAGATAAGTCCATACATACCCTTTTCATCTCCGTGCGTGCTGTAACTCTGTCTAACGCACCCACCGCTAGCCTAGCTTAGCACAAAGACTGGATGTAAATGGATACAGCTAGCATACTAATACCAAATAAGTGACAAAATAACGCAAACATTTTCCTATTTACATGTTGTGATTTGTATAGTCACAGTCTGTACAAATAACAAGGTCATATGAGACACAGATATCTTTTAACCGTATAAATATTGGGAACTATATTCTCAGAAGGCGAAGCACTGCTACTTGGGCGGAGTGATTACCGCAGCATCCGAGACGCACCGTGGAGCAGGGACGTCACTAGGCCCTTCTTAGGGGGCTTCAGCCCCCCTAAACTTCTGCCTAGCCCCCCTAAAAATTTGGTGATTAATATACACAAATTTGTGTTCGCTTCAGTCTTGTTAATCAGTTCAGCTCATTCTTCATCATCAATCCACAGCAGCGCGGATCAGAGAGCACGTCAGAAACAGAGGACAGGGTGTGTGTATGTTCATCTGAGCCTCATTGGTCTGTCACTGCTCGTCAATGTCAGAATATTTGAGATGACCAATCAAATCAAAGTAGGCTAGGTGGGCTTTATGTTCACAGACGCTGCTGAGCGCGAAATCCTCAAATTTCAGCAGAGCAACTCGACGCTTCAGTGTATGATAAAGTGTGACTGCGAGATTACAGTAAGATGTAAGTAAGTAGTAGCTAAACTTAACGTTTCATATTTGACAGTTTTTAGGTCATTATAAATGTTAAACGAATGTCAAAAAATAATCTGGCAAACTAATATAACGTTAGTTTAATTTCGCCATCCACATGAACTGCTTTTGTAACTCATGTAACGTTAGCCTGCCCTAATGTAATAACTAGTTTAGCCTACTGTCATTGTGAGGGGACAATTAACATTAAAGCCCGGAACACACCAAGCCGACGGTCGGCCGTCTGGGCAGATTTTTTTGCGTTGGTCAACTGAAGTCTCCTCGGTGTGATAGGCACGGTTCCGTGCCGTTGGCTAAAAATAGTCCTCGTCGGCTTTATTTCTCCCGATTCGACATGTCTGAATCGGCGTCGGGCCGTTGGGGAAAGAGAGAAGTCTGATTGGCTGTTCAGCTTAGTGAAACAGTCAGTGCACGAGAATAAAAGCAAAACAGCAAGCAAAGAAGTCAAAATGGTAAAGATAGAAGGCTGTTCTTATGTACGTCTTCTTACCTGAGTGTTCCTTGTTGAATATTTCAATATTAACATGAGTGGAGTGGAATCAAGAAAGTGTTTAGCAGGACTGATGTTCAAAAAGGTAAGCACGCGCTGCTTTGTTTACGTTATGTGTATCTGCAGCCGGCAGCGCCGGTCTTCCTTTTTGAATGACGAATATAGACTAATATATCTGCAGAAATAGACAGTTGTCTCAATTACACGCAGGCGCAGAACACACATTCTAGCTGACAGTCGCCTGCAGTTCTCTCGGTGTGTTCAAGTGCAGCTTTTTACCTCGACGAGAGCGGACTTCAGGCGACAACACAGTCTGCTTTCATCAGCGCTAGTTCATCGTCGGCTTGGTGTGTTCCGGGCTTAACATAGACGTTTTTATCATAGGCACATGATTTATAATGAATGTGTACATATTGAGAATATAATACAAATTGTAGCCTTTTGTAAATTAAAAAAGATCAGCTTTATAGGAGGGAAAGAGAAAGGGCAAGATGAGAAGACTGAAAAAAAGAAAGGAGGATGGAGATGAGGAGAGAGCAGGTGTTGACAAATTATTTACTGCCTGCTGACATGGTTCCCCCTCCCCTTATATAGCATTGACCAATAAAATTGTATTAGTTTTTAAAAGTCTGGTAAATTTCCCCATGCAGCTTTGATGGGTCTAAAAGCTAACATTACAGTAACTTTTCTTTAACACAGTAGAAATGGAAGAGGATATGTCTCTCACGTTTTACTTGTTAACATCTTGGTTTCTTGACTGGTTGTTGACATAAGTGTAGCTCTAGATGTGAGTGCAAAGATTTTGCAAACGAAAGTTAAAAATACCCTGGGGCTAAGCCCCCCCTGTCTTCCAATCCTAGTGATGTCCCTGCCGTGAGAGCAGAGCGTTCGCTCAGAGTTGGAGTAGAGTCAGCAATCACTAGATAGTAAAAGCATAGTTTACAGTCATGGGTTTTCGTTGTAATGTAAAGAGCTGTGACAATAAACAGGGGAGACCGGTAATGACATTTCATAGCGGTGGGTGCGTCAAACAGAGTTACAGCACGAACACGGAGATGAGAAAGGTATGTATGGACTTATCTAACGCTGGGGGATATGGTGAATAAGCTAAAGTCCCAAAAAGTCGGAGTGTTCCTTTAAAACATTTAGGTGCGTTGTAATACGCACTGGGAACTTCCGTGTGCTTTTGAACTTCCGCCCGCCTTCCTGCTCTGGTGCTCTCAGAGGCAATTTACGAAATTGTTTTACATTTACGATAGCCAACATTTACGACGAATTTTTTAATAAAAATGACTAAATTAACACACTTTTACAATGTTTTTGGGACTCAAACTATTGGACAGCTAATCCAGGAAAAATACTTTCAAAATGTAAGACTTTTTAAAGCCGTGATAAGACTTTTTAATACTTTTTAAGGGTCTTAATTTTCCCAAAATTGATTTATCACCTTTTAATACTTTTTAAGACCCCGCGTATACCCTTTGTTTGATTTAGAAGTAAATGAATGCAATTTCAACTCTAAACAATGCAGCACTCACCTTCATGACTGGCTGAGCGAAATATTTGGCACTCCAGTCACAAAGACCTGTCTGCAGATTCACACTGATGAAGCTCCTGTGAGCAGCTGTCTCATCTCCATCCTCAGCAGCCTGAGGACCACACCGGACAAATGACAATACTGTTGGTCTAAACCACAAACAAAGACTGCCACAAAATAAGAAAAGCACAAAGACTGCAAAATACAGTTTTCTTACAAATTAACAAGATCTGATGGAGGAAGATCTGTGGGAAACTAATATCAATGCTGTACCTGATCAGGGCCCTTGTCAAACATCTTTCTGGTGCGTGGGAACTGCTGTGAGTGGGGCGCCTGACCACCCAGAGTCGGTGTATATGGTGGCCGAGCAGGCGGCGCCTCCCGGACCGGCGGTTTGGGCACTTCATTGGTGAGGCTGGAGCTGGAGGCACCGGGCATGGGAGGAGATCCGCTGGAGGGAGATGAAGAGCGTTTGGATCTGTGGGTAGCACTACAACACCAACAAGCAGGGCCATAACACACAAATTAATGTGCTGCAACAGAAGAGGATCAGCATGCACTGCAATGCTGCATGTTAAAACAAAATTAATATCCAGTGCCGATGAACATAACCCAAAAAGAACAGGATGTTATTTAATAGATGCAAAGAAGAGTAAAATATAAGAAGCACAAGCTATTACATTCTGCTTTTTCATCTGTTAATTTAAAAAGAATCATTCCAAATGACTATATGGTCCTGCTGCTGATTTTAAATGAATCTAATACATTTTTAAGTGCGAGTAACTCACCCTGCTTGATGTATAAGTGTTCCTTTGCTGGTGGGGCTGGCAGGCGCTGATTGGGTCAGAGATCCTGAGTCCAGAATCCTCTGTGTGCGAGCATTCATGGTGGCCTGATGTGAGAAGCAGTGTAGAATGCAGATGTATTATAACAATGTAGTATGAAATTGTGCATCCTGGTTGCGCCCTGTACTTAAGACCATGTGCTTAGATAATTAAATTAGGGCCTGTGGTGTGAAATGTGCTATTCTTTAAAAGCAACAAAAATCCCATCTACCAGCGGTGACTCCCATTTCAAGGTTTGATAGCTAAGCACTGAAACGAAAATTATTTCTGGTGGCCTTGCAGGACTGCAAGTAAAATACAAAACAGTTAATGCATGCAAATATAGATAATATATGTATGTTTTACATATGTATGCAATCCTAGAGAAAACAGCATCAGCAAAACTCCTCATAATTCTAATCGCAACCTAAAATGGTAAAAATACAAAACAATGCTGTCTACAAAAACCCAGAAAGTTGACTTATTTGCTTCATCAAAATATTAGTTAACAATCCCATCCTCTCATCACCATCTGGAGAGATGGTCTAATCTGATTTTTATGCTAAAACCTGCAGAGAACTGAAGAGAGACAGATTCATCATGACTGAGTAGACTGAAATAAAGTGATTGTGTATTTGGGCAGCAGATCAAACATTAAAATGCTTGTGTTTGTGTCCCTCAGATTCATTAATTTAAAAAGAAAAACTGATATGAATATCAAGAGAGAAAATATATGATGTGGATTATTGAAAATTATGGCTAAAGTAGTTTCAGGCAGGTTTGACCGCATTACAGTTCCATATCACTGCGCGCAGTTAACTGTAATAACGGAAAATAGGATACAATTCATAAGAAAAAACATGCAGCCCCATGCGCTTGATCTGCAATTTTCGATGTCTAACTTCACAATCAATGGACACATACAGTTCATTTTTAATAAATAAAGTATGCAGTCCTATCTATAATAGGCTAAATCGAAAATTAAACTGAATAGCCTATATAAATAAATTAATAGTCCTGCTGTATGGATTAATTATTGATAGGCCTACTTGTTAAAAGGGCTTTTTCTGTTTCAGTTATTGGGTTAACTACTGTCAATTATAGAAAAAAAGAATGAACAAATTAATTAAAACAAATTTAATTAATAAAGAAATAATAATATTGACGCACAAGCTTTTCTGTCTCATTATTTTAACATCTCTCGCTCTCTCTTCTTCTCTCTAATAACTGCATTAATAACTGCATAAAGCCGGGACACACTAAGGCCTACTAAGGCCAGTTATTAATGTAATTTAATACATATGACTGATCATGCAAACGCATGTTCAGCGCGTTCAGACTGTGTTCACAGTTGGTGTTTAAGACAATACCTTCTGCTACAGTCGATGGAAACAGTCGGTTCTTGAAATATTTCAGCGAGTCGTAAGTGTGCCAACATCATTACATTAGTCTGCTATCAGTGGCTCAAACCTCCGTTACTACCTCTAAAATGATGTTTTGGAATTAGCAACGGAGGCATGGGATTAGATGCGTAAGAAATTATTCCTACATACAAGAGCGTTTTAATGACAAAAACTTGACAAACGTCTTGAAATGCATCATCTGAACAATGTTTTGAGGTGTGGTAACCGTAGTATAAGCGGAATAATTGACTTCAGGCCATTGAATTATTCAAAAAATAATGCACACCCGAGGTGTAGCACTACCACCTCGGGTGTGCATTATTTTTCGAATAATTCAGGCCTGTCGTCAATTATTGCTTACGTAAACAATAATCAGTGAAAAAGACTTGAGGAGATCATAAGACCAAATAAATTACATTAAAAAAAATAATTCATTTGTTTATTTTCTTATTAACATTGTACAACCCCCATTAAAGAGAGACAAAATTTACCTACTGCCTTCATAGGCAACATCCTAAAACTGTAGGTGTCCTCTAAAGTGATGCATCACAAAGGCTAAAGGCTGTCTAATACACCTGATACACACTTTAAAAAGTATAAATGCATCACACAACAATATTGGGTAAAATAATTACACAAAAATGTATTAATTTTTTTATAGATTTGATTATGCTATATTGTTGTAATTATATTTGACCAAGTTTGTCATAATCCATTTTGGTATTATCCTGTGCACAAAGGATATATGCCATGCTGCTTTAAAATTTGACTAAAACAATGCACTTAGCTAAGGAAGCAGCATAATTAAGATGCTTATCTTTTGGAAAAGCCATGTGTTGTAAGCGTGCCTATGATGCCCCAAAATACTGCCTCTGTAGATCACTAGTGTTTGGAACAGCTAATTTCGGTTTTTATTTATGTAGTTAGCAAAAATACATAATTTCATAGTTTCCTGCTGTTTTTTTTACTCCAAATCCAAATTTCATGTATTATTTAAATCCAAGAACTGGTGAGAACGATAAAAGCTGAGGCACCTCAGTGGTATAGAGATACATAGTGTCATTAAACAAGACTATATATGTGCACAAAACATAATCAATGAAAAACAAAATATATGCTCATATTTTATGACTCATGTGGAATTAAGTTTCAATACATTTAAATAAATGTACACATGGAAAATCTGATCTGATCCTAGATAAGTTATAAAATGTTATTTGAATGCATTGCTGTCCTAAAAGTTTTATGTTCAAAAATATATAATAAATATCGCCTAATATTGCCAATAGAAGTTTCTGAGGGATCTTTCTGAGACTTTATTGAAACACAAACACTATAGCAAAACAACAAAGAGGTCTGTAGTAATAAGATGCAGGTGTGTATGCTGGCGTATTGTCTTTCTACATTCTTATAGGAGATGCACTTTTCCATCACCAGTGAAGTATACTGTACTTTTAGTGCTAAATATGAGTCTGGGTAAGTCAGAAAAGGCTCATAGCTGTTTGTGTGTGTGTTATTTTGCACTGATTGGACTCAGCAGGTCTATCTGAGTACTACTGCACAAATGTCAGAGTGACAAATCACTCATTGTCACCTGCTGCTCCAGAACTTAAGAAAGGTCAAAGACAAAACTAGCTGAGTTTGATTATTAGAAGTTTACAACATGACCCTCAGCTCAAACAACCTCGAAAAATTCTGCAATCATGTTTTAAAGACTATCAATCAGTGTCTTGCTCAAAAAAGAAGCAAGATTTGTTAAGGTTTTGCATTAAAGTGGTTACATATGTACACTGTAAAAAATATTTTCATGATTTGTAATCACAACCTTTTTTCTTTTGTCAAATCAACTTAGATAATTTGCGTAGTTCAGATAACATAATATTTTGAGTTTCTGGTGATTAAATTAATCTCCTTCATTGTATTAACTCAATTTTTCCATTTCAATTAACTTAAAATTGAAGGCAACCAGGTTAAACCAAAAAAAATATTTTACAGTGAGCTGCCATAAAAAAATAAAAAAATAAAAAACTTCAAAACCATGTTTCAAAGAACTAGAAGCCATTGTTAGTCATTTGGCAGCAGTTGGGCTCAAGCTGATGTAGACGTCTGTAACACTCTTGTTTGGTCACATACTTAAATGAAGGGGATCCATTCATCCAAGAGTAGAGTTAAGTATATTTATATTTTTGTGAAAAAACCAAACTATATAGATAAACACAACAGCTAAATTGTCAGCAAAACATCACATCACAAGTAGTTCTTGTTAGAAGCAAGTGTTTCCAATATTTCAAAAGTTCATTAGAAGTCCCAGAGTAGAAGTCCAACAAAAAGTGTTTCAAATCATAAAGCATCAGTCCTCGTAATCACCAAAGGTGTAGATTCAGAGCACAACATAGTCCAGATGAAGTGTCCATATTGAATGAAGTCAACAGAGAACCCTCTAAACAAACAGGCAAATAAAAAATCAAAATATGCAAGACACATACAATAAACAATCAAATTACAAAATATATACAACTTACATTGAGCTGTTGAACCAAAAGATTCCTCAAAATAGGGTTTCTTGCATACGGCTCAGTTGAGCAAACACTCAAAGCCATGTCAATACCTCTCTCAACACTCTCACTTGTCTCTCTAAAAGGATAGCCCTACCCAAAGAAACCTCTATAGCTCCCAATTGAGGCGAGGAGTAAAATTACAGCACAAGAAATGTAACATTCTTTCAGAACTGTTACACACCCCACCCTTTAGAGAAAGGCTAGACATAACCGTAATACTTTTTCAAAATCTCTACATGAAAAGTTTCAGTTTGCATGGGGTCTTTTGACACTTCAACTTTATAATTGACTTTGTTCAATTGTCTGATTACCTTTGCAGGTCCTTGCCACTTAGGGACCAACTTTGCCATGAACGCATCCCCTGCCCTTAGACATTGGATGAGTACGAACCCAGACAAGATCACCCTCTTCAAAAGTTTCTTGTTGTCTCTTCTGGTTGTAGTACTTCCCTTGTCTTTCCTGGGCTCTTGCAACATTTTCTTTCACCCTGTTCAAAAGGGCTTGTTGGCGCTCAATGACATCATATGCAGAATGGTCAGGATCTGGGTGACGATATTGGAACTGATCCATGGGTCCTTTCAATTGCGTCCTATGGCAATTTCAGATGGAGTGAATGAAGTACTCTCTTGCCACGCAGAATTGATTGCAAAACGAAACTCATGAACCCACTTATCCCAATGTCGATGGTTGTCTTTGACATAATAGGCGATCATGGTTTTGAGAGTACGATTCACTCTCTCTGTCAAGTTGGTTTGCGGGTGATATGCTGTGGTAAGTTTTTGAACCACTCCCCACTGCTTGCATGTTGTGTTAAGTAGTTGGGACGTGAATTGGGGTCCCCGATCTGAGACAAGGTAAGTCGGAGTTCCCCAGCGAGTAAAAATCTCCTTGACAAGAATGTCTGCTATCACATGAGTCTTGGCTGAGCGTAACGGGAACACCTCCACCCACTTAATGCAATAATCCACGACAACCAACAAGTACTCATTCAATTTTGAGCTTTTAGGGAAAGGGCCCATGAGATCCAATCCCAACATATATCCAGGTTCCTTAATGGGTGTAGATTGTAGCTTGTGAATGCGTGGTTTATACTTTTGGCAAACCTGACACTGCTTGCAAGGATTCCAAACATTCCGTCGAATTTCTGGCCAGTATACCACATTAAGTAACCGACGTAACGTCTTCATACGTCCCAAATGTCCGCTCAATGGGTTATCATGGGCGAATTCAAGGAATTTCTGACGAAGATCTGTGGGAATAACCACTTGCAAACTGCTACCTTTCAATGAGTCAGGAATGCATCGGAACAAAAACTGATTCTGTACAACGTAGTGTATATGATCTGGGTCTTGTGGGGGATATTTGGCTTTGTCCCATAGATCCCGCAGTGCTTGGTCACTCTTCTGTGATTTTTCAAATTCCTCCCAGTCCACAGGCAAATCCTTACCCACATCCTGTGCATGACATATTGCAATAGGACTCGGGAGATCCTCTTCAGGTAAGGCACGTGATAAGGAATCAGGAACAACATTGCATTGGCCTTTCCTGTATTGCACAGTGAAGTCAAGTCCTTGAAGTCGGATGGCCCATCTCATGAGCTTCGAAGTAGGTCGAGGATGGTTAAATACCCATACAAGAGCTGCGTGATCTGTGATAATTTGGAATCGCCTTCCTTCCAGATACTTCTGCCACTTCTCCACCGCCCACACCACAGCAAGACATTATTTCTCCAGACGGAGTACGATTTCTCCGCTCCCTGAAGTAGCCGTGATGCATATGCAATGACACGTTCACCTTGGTCTGATTCTTGGGTCAAAACAGCCCCCAAACCGATATTGCTTGCATCAGTCTGTACTTTAAATGATCTGCTAGGGTCTGGCGGTACAAGAACTGGGGCTTTTTGCAAAGCATCCTTCAGTTTCTCAAAAGCACTTTGGCACTCATCAGTCCAATTCCATGGTACATTCTTCCGTTTGAGAGCATGTAAAGGAGCAGCAAGCTCTGAAAACGAGAAATGAACCGATGATACCATCCAGCAAGGCCGAGAAATCGTTGAACCTCCTTTAAGTTCCTTGGTGTGGTAAAGTTCTTCACGGCTTCTACCTTTGTCCCCTCTGTTCTGATCCCTTCTTCAGAAACCACATGTCCCAAAAAAGACAGTGATTTCTTACAGAGGTTACACTTCTTGAGGTTTAATGTCAAACCACCTGCTTCCATTTCACAGAAGACAGCCTTAAGATCTCTGATATGTTGTTGGATGTCTTTGGAATAAACCACTATATCATCAATATATACGAAGCAGCATTTACCAAGCAAATTCTTCAATATTCTGCTCATCAGTCTTTGGAAGGTAGCTCCCGCATTCTTCAGCCCAAAGGGAAGACAGATGAATTCATATTGATTATTTTTGGTAATGAATGCAGTCTTCTGGATGCTGCAGTCATCCATCATTACTTGCCAGTATCCGCTCCTAAGATCAAAGGTACTGAATACTGAGGCTCCGTACATTGACTCCAAGATGTCCTGTATTTGAGGCATTGGGAATCCGTCTAATGGTGTTTTGGTGTTTAAAGATCGATAATCTACACAAAAACGAACACTTCCATCCTTTTTTGGTACTAGGACTATAGGAGCTGCCCAGGGTGAAGTAGACGTCCGTATTATGCCATTTTTCAACATTGATTCAATTTCCTCATCAATGAACTTTTGTTTGTTAATTGGCACAGGGTATGGTCTTTTCCTTACAGGGATGGAATCATTAGTCATAATCTGATGTTTGATAACAGAAGTTTGACCTAGTTCATCTGTACAGACAGTGGGCCAGTTCAGTAAGAGACCTTCCAGTTGCCTCTTCTCAGTACGTGAAATATCAGCTTGACTCACCAAATCCTTGATGATGGTTATGGTGTTTTCTGACACTTCTATAGTTGATAATGCACAGTGAATGTTAATGCTGGCAGGTTGGAGATGGCAAGAAAATGATTGTGGTGACTCCTGTCCAGGAAATGAATAAGAAGAACTATTGAAGTCAAGTTTTAAGCCAACTGACACCAGGAAGTCAAGGCCAAGAATGAGTGGAAATGATAGGTCTTGATTCCTCATTATGAACAGCCGCACTGGGTATGTATTATCTTGCAATTTACATTCCCAAGTGACTTCCCCTATTGCTCGCTGTACTTGGCCATTGGCAAGAGCAAATGACAGTCCTCTGCTGGATTTCCAGGTCTCATCATCTTCTTTCCATCTCCTCCACAAGGATTCTTGAACTAGGGAATATGAGCTACCAGTGTCTATGACAGCATCACATGGATGTTTCCGTAACACTACTGGAAAGGTTAACAGCTTGATGTTACTTTCTGAAAGTATGGCAATGTTATGACTTCCGCTTTTGCCTTTACCTGGTCTGTCAGTACCTCCTTTTCTGGTGGCTTGCTCAGCATTACGTTGTTTCCAGTAGGCTCTTTCCTCTGCCATGTCTCATTCCACTAAAGCTCCAACACGTACCAACTCATCAAAGGTATTAACTGTGCTTCTCAGAATACTGGCCACTCGAGGATTACAGTTCCTTAATGTGGCTTGAAGTATCTCTTTTTCGGTCATTGATGGCCTCAGCCTCAGACACATAGCTCTATATTGAAAAGCAAATGTTCGGATGCTTTCACCCAGCCCCTGCTTTCTCTCCCTGATTTTCCTCTCAGCCTCCACCTCATGGTCATCGGGTAGAAAGGAACGAAGAAATAATGCCTTGAACTGATTCCACGTATTGACGTGGATTTTCTCTCGCCATCCACCAGTCTTTAGCAGTGTTCATTAATACTGATGGAAGTATTGACAATATCTCGCCATCACTCATCGGTTGCACTGCTAAGTATTCGGTACACCTTTCTAGGTAAGTTATTGGATCTTCGCCTTCTGTGCGTCCAAATACGGGAAATTCTAGCCTGACCGCTGCCTTATAAGGAATTATGTGAGATGTAGATGTTGCCTGGCCAACTGGGAATGACGTGGTGAAGGCTTGTGGAGTAATAGGAGTAGACACAGCATTCGGGACAGAACCCATCATAGACTTGAGCTGATTATCTCTTCTCTTTAAACACTCCATCATGGCCTTGCCCATATCTTGCATCTGTTCCTCCATAACTTGCTTCAAACGGTTACACCTTCTTTCACTTATATCTGTCAGCTTTTCCTCAAGCTTTTGCTGTTTCTGATCAACCGCCTGTGCTTGAGTTATCATCTGTTTGGTTAGATCACGAGCTTGTTCCTCTAGAGTTTTTAGACAATGGTCATGTCGCTGAAGATGATTTTGAATGTCTTGCTCCAGTCTTCTAATACACTCCACATTGTCTTTCTCCATCTTGTCTATCCTCATGCTTAACTGATTTAACTTGGTTGCAAGGGTAAGACTGATGAGACTTTCATCTTCCTCTTCGTCCAGTGGTGGAGGTGGTGGAAAATTAGTCAGATCAACATCTTCTTCTTCTTCCTGTACGATGGCCTCCTCTTCCGACTCTCAAGTACAAACTACCAAAGGACCGAATGATTTCTTGAATGGGTTCACGGCGAGTTGTAAAAGGCTTAGCAGTGAAGTCTGGGTCCGTACCCACATCAGCGTCGTCATGAGATGCGTCCATAATTTTAACCTTACTCTCACTCTTTACCAGGATGTCCCTGTTCGGGCGCCATTATATGTAACACTCTTGTTTGGTCACATACTTAAATGAAGGGGATTCATCCAAGAGTAGAGTTAAGTATATTTATATTTTTGTGAAAAACCCAAACTATATAGATAAACACAACAGCTAAATTGTCAGCAAATCATCACATCACAAGTAGTTCTTGTTAGAAGCAAGTGTTTCCAATATTCCAAAAGTTCATTAGAAGTCCCGGAGTAGAAGTCCAACAAAAAGTGTTTCAAATCATAAAGCATCAGTCCTCGTGAATCACCAAATGTGTAGATTCAGAGCACAACATAGTCCAGATGAAGTGTCCATATTGAATGAAGTCAACAGAGAACCCTCTAAACAAACAGGCAAATACAAATCAAAATATGCAAAAGACACATACAATAAACAATCAAATTACAAAATATATACAACTTACATTGAGCTGTTGAACCAAAAGATTCCTCAAAATAGGGTTTCTTGCATACGGCTCAGTTGAGCAAACACTCAAAGCCATGCCAATACCTCTCTCAACACTCTCACTTGTCTCTCTTAAAAGGATAGCCCTACCCAAAGAAACCTCTATAGCTCCCCATTGAGGCGAGGAGTAGAATTACAGCACAAGAAATGTAACATTCTTTCAGAACTGTTACAACGTGATGCAAGAAATCAAGCCAGACTGTCTGATACTTTGTCAGATAACTTTAAGAACTTAAACTCTGTAACAGGAGATTATACAGACACTGTAAAAATTCAATTTAAAAACATAGCCAAGCATGGTGTACAAAAGATGGAAAGAAGAGTTTTAGTTAAAGCAGAAAAGCAAGTCTGCAGTAACTGTGAATTTTATGCAGTCTCTCTACAGCTTTCTTATGAAAGATGATGTCAAAGTAAGAGTGTTTTCTGGAAATCAAAAACCCCAGCTCGAAAGAGATGTGATGACAAATCTACTGATTAGTGAAGTCTCACATACCCCTGAGAACAACATTTAAAACCACTTCTAAGGTGATGCATATGGCACAGTCAGGAAAGCAGATTTTTTGAGTAAATTCTGGACGATGTTTGCCTCAAAAGTCATTTGAACTTCCATGAACTCAAAAAATGGAAACCAAATAATGTGTCCATATACAGTGTATTCTCACTGTTGTTAAGTTAATGTACAGAAGTTAAGTTAAACTCCTGGAAACCCTTGAGCAATGCAATGTTGAAGAAGCATTTTAAAGTGTAGCCTGCGAAGCTACTATGAACTCGATTTAAAGAAGCTATTCTTTTGAAAACAATAAACAAAAAGGAGCTACATTGAAGACAGTTCTACAAATTCAGTACATAGCAAAGCAAATAAAAAATAAAAAAACAAGAAAACAAACAAAAATATAGCTGCGAGCAGCCGATCGCGGGCCCAAGCCGGTGGCACCGCAACCCCGGTGCCTAAAGGCACCGGGATGGCGGTACCGCCGGCTTTGGCCCTCCATCGCTGCTCGCAGCTATATTTATATATATATATATATATATATATATATATAAAGCCGGTGGCACCGCCACCTTGGTGCCTTTAGGGTTATTCTGCACGACGTGCAAAAACGTAACCCCTGCTTTGGAATACATACTAGTATGTATTCCACAATTGGAATACATACTAACATACTAGTCAGAACTGAATAGTTGATATCTGAATGACAGATCACCATAGAAGTCAATGGAAAAAATGTGACTAGTAACAAAAGAATAGTTACTAGTCACCATTGAAATAAGTACTAGTGTCTAATGAATAAGTACTAGTATCTATTTAATAGGTACTAGTATCTAATGAATAAGTACTAGTAAGTACTAGTACTTAATGGAATAGATACTAGTATCTAAAAAATAAGTACTAGTAGCATGAAAATAGAGACTAGTAGGTTAAAATGATTAAATGTTAAAACGGCTTGCCATACTCTATCTGTCGTTTCGACTAGTCACAATTACGTTACAGATATCTTAAATGATAATACAAACTATCCAAAATGTAATTACGACTAGAAAGACGTTGTTGATATCTACAATGTTAATTACGAATAGTCAAACTTAGCTTTTAAATGTTAAAAGGGCTTGCCATACAGAAGTGTAGGCTCAGAGAGACACTCAACATTTTCAAACCAAAATATCTGACTTTCTGTGGGTCCTAGCTCATGAGTGTAAATTAGAAAGTTGTCCGGCTTGAGGAGAATATATGAATATATGAAACGATGAGATCAACATGTGTACTGAGTTTCATATTATTACATGCAAGCGTGTTTGATTTATGGACCAAGTTTTTGGACCCCGTTCCAGGGGGCGCTGTCTAGCCCCCTTGCCACACCCGGGTACCATCTTCAGCCCGGCTCTGATGGCTGTGGGATCTGACCTGTGTGCAAAGTTTCAAGAGTTTTCAAACCCATTAAGGGCCCCAAAAGCCGCTAAGAGACTCAAAATCATCAAAAAAAGGAATGTTAAAGTTTGATGCGTTGCTATGGCAACATTATCTTAGATATTGAATAATGCTTTCACAGCTCTTCATCTGGCGTGTGTTTACATTATACAGATGAAGTTTGAAGCAAATCGGGTAAAAGGAAGAGTGTGATTTCAAAGCATTTTGAAAGTGAAACACTTTCTGCTGCCAGTTGGTGGCGCTATATATTTGGCTGCGTTTACACTTGGCATTAATATGCGACCTGTATCCGGATGTTGTCCACATACACATTGAAAAGACAAGTGTAAACGCGCTTCTGATTGGAATGTTATCCGATCGGCGTGTCCAGGTTCGGAGGTAGTCGAGGACGCTTTGTGATCGGATCTCAGTGTAATGTAAACGCAATCCAGCCATCGTGTCTGCATTCACAGGTGGACGTAATTTAAATCCCACCCAGTCTCCCCGCGTGGCTGTGAGAAAAATAATGGCCAGACGCAGTTTAGACAAGAAATAAAAACTTATTTGAATCTTACAATAAACGTTTATCTTTAAAACAGTTAATTTAGGCTTACATGATACTATGTGTGTCATTTTTCATTTTAATTGTGCAACATTATCTGAACGAGGCGATCGCCTGTACATTCACAGTCAGTCATGAGATCTTAAATAAGAGCTGCATGCTGCTTTGCCAGAGGAATAATCGCAATCTGATTTTTTAAATGTTGAATGTTTTTATTGAATGTCTTTGCATGTTAACCAATCTCCCATTTCTGTCAATATAGTCATTGCACGCTATAACCTTAAAACCAGATGATCGATGATATGACTTGTTTTATGATCAACCCAGTTATTTTTGTATGATCAACTCTGGAAGTATAACTTCGTTAACATTTTTTTTATCTAATTACTGGAGATTGCAAAGCGAATGAGTGAAAGCAACTGGGACATTGTTTTATTTGCATCATTTTTACTCTTAATCTGGTGTCGTGCAACATATCTAATTTAAATATTATGCAGGAAACAGAAATCCGCTCTTCTATCCAGATACAGAGGCTACTTAATGTGACCAAATGTAAACTCACCATGTCCTGATTGGCTAATGATCCGAATCTGCTTGATCAGATCACGGTGATCGCATGTTAATGCCAAGTGTAAACGCAGCCTTTGACTCACAATAGTCACATCCATGTGATCGGCCTCTTACAACGAACACACTGCTGAAGTTTCATCAAGATCAGTTAATGTATGCAGAAGTTTTAACACACTTCCTTTTTGATTTATTTACTTACTTTTTTGATTTATGGACCAAGTTAATTTAATTAATACACTAATTATATAAAACTATTGTCAATGCACTACAATTAAACAGGTTATATGCCTTTACTTATAAAAAAATAAAAATAAAAACTTATTTAAAAAATACCAGGCTTAAGAAATGTATTTACTTTAGCAGGCCAGACACACAGTGACATGATTAAGCCCCCTCCCCCTACACACACACACACACACACACACACACACACACACACACACACACACACACACACACACACACACACACACACACACACACACACACACACACACACACACACACACACACACACACTGTGTGTCAAGAGACTCAAAGGCAAAGACAGGCCTAGGCTCAGAAAGAGCATGCTCATATTCAAACTACAATATCTGACTTTCTGTGGGTTTGAGCTTATTATTGTTAATTAGAAAGTTGTTTGGCTTGAATAGAACAATATACACGGCAAGTTTTGTAACTGTCAGTAAAACTAACCAAGTTATAACACACTTTATGTGTCCTTTTTTAGTCAAAAAAAATCCGCCACGGCCAAACCGTTCGAGATATCACAAATCCGTCCGGAATTTAGCATCCTCAATGTCTTGACTTCATGCACACCGAGTTTGGTGGTGATTGGTAACAGCATGGGTTGTAATTTGATGTTTTTCTAGGACATTTATTTAAAAAAAAAAACATAATTCCCGACTTCCGTTTGAACTGTCGTAAAACTTAGAGCACGAAAGTTGTTTGGCCTGATGTGATCTATGAGTGTACCGAGTTTCATATTAATCCATGCACGTGTGTTTGATTTATGGACAAATGTTCGAATCCCTAAAAGAATGCATCCTAAAAGAATGGTAAAGTTTGATGCGTCGCCACGGCAACAGTTTCAAAGATATCAAGAATCCATTCATAGGTCTTCATCTGCCGTGTATTTACATTATACAGATGAAGTTTGAAGCAAATCGGGTAAAAATAAGAGGGTGATTTCAAAGCATTTTGAAAGTGACACACTTCCTGCTGCCAGTTGGTGGCGCTATAACTTTGACTCACAATAGTCACATCCATGTGATCGTCCTCTTACAGCGAACGCACTGCTGAAGTTTCATCCAGATCAGTTAATGTATGCTGAAGTTATGACACACTTCCTGTTTCACGTTTCTCGCCATAGTTTCGTTTCCTCGCCACGGCCAAACCGTTCGAGATATCAAAAATCCCCACACAAACTTTCATCCTCAATGTCTTGACTTCACGCTGACCGAGTTTCGTCGAATTTGGATCAGAGCTCTAGGAGGAGTATTTAAAAGTTCATTGCGTGTGTTTTACAAAAAAACCTCAATAGCTGACTTCCTGTTGGGCTGGGGTAAAAAGTAAGAACGCGAGGTATAGATGAAATTCTGCTATCGACATGTGTACCGAGTTTCATATTATTACATGCAAGTGTGTTTGAGTTATGGACCAGGTGTTCGGACCCCATTCCAGGGGGCGCTGACGAGCCGCCCTGCCACGCCCGGGTACCAGCTTCAGCCCGGCTCTGATGGCCGCGGGTTCTGACCCGTGTGCAAAGTTTCAACAGTTTTCGAGCATGTTAAGGGCCCCAAAAAGTCCCCGATAGTCGCTAGAAAAAAAAAAAAAAAAAAATAAAAAAAAATAAAAAAAAATATAGCTGCGAGCAGCGATTGCGGGCCCAAGCCGGTGGCACCGCAACCCCGGTGCCTAAAGGCACCGGGATGGCGGTACCGCCGGCTTTGGCCCTCCATCGCTGCTCGCAGCTATATTTATATATATATATATATATATATATATATAAAGCCGGTGGCACCGCCACCTTGGTGCCTTTAGGGTTATTCTGCAAAAACGTAACCCCTGCTTTGGAATACATACTAGTATGTATTAGATAGTCCTTCAGGAATTACTTATAACCTGAAACAGTATTCTAAAGTGAAAAATATAGGGAACCCATTAGTAATTAATAAAGAATTACCACATACTTCTGACTCAAATAAAACTTACTGAATATATATATAAATGTAATCATCTAAACCTTTGTAAAATACATGACAATTACTTGCGAGAGGTGAAAAAGGCAAAAGTGGCAAGGAAACAAAACTCCATCAGGTGACAGAATGAAAAAAAAAAAAAAAAAAAAAACTTGGGAGAACCCAGGCTCAGTGTATGTGGCTACCACGATATTGCCGGAATATTTTGTTCTGTGTATTGTGCAAAAGAAGTTTAAAATGTATAAGAACTAAGTATAATAATAAGGTGTAATATACATGATATGTTTTTGCTTATTTGCAGATCAGAGCCTATAGGTAAATGTCTGAACTTATCTTTCTTATTAGTGCTGAAGAATGACAAACTGACTACTGTATGACTGTTAATTAGAAGTTACTTCATAGTTATTTTTCTTGAACCTTAATTAATAGATAATTACTAGTAGTTCTTCAGGAGGTATGACAGAATTCATTAGCTATTGATTAACTAACTGATACTTAACACAATCATAACATTATATTACATACTGATTAGTTAACACATCTTCCTTAGTAGTTAACAGTAGTGACTTAAGTGTTATTAAAGAATTACCTATTAGTTCTTCATTAATTCCTTATTAGTTATGCAGTAAGTAAGATACAGTATTCTAAAGTGTTACCATAAAAACTTATTTAAAAAATACCAGGCTTAAGAAATGTATTTACTTTAGCAGGCCAGACACACAGTGAAATGATTAAGCCCCCTCCCCCTACACACACACACACACACACACACACACACACACACACACACACACACACACACACACACACACACACACACACACACACACACACACACACACACACACACACACACACACACACACACACACACACACACACACACACACACACACACACACACACACACACACACACACACACACACACACACACACACAGGCAAAAACAGGCAAAGAGACAGACCAAGGCTTAGAGAGAGCATGATCATATTCAAACTACAATATCTGACTTTCTGTGGGTTTGAGCTTATTATTGTTAATTAGAAAGTTGTTTGGCTTGAATAGAACAATATACACGGCAAGTTTTGTAACTGTCAGTAAAACTAACCAAGTTATAACACACTTTATGTGTCCTTTTTTAGTCAAAAAAATCCGCCACGGCCAAACCGTTCGAGATATCACAAATCTGTCTGGAATATAGCATCCTCAATGTCTTGACTTCATGCACACCGAGTTTGGTGGTGATTGGTAACAGCATGGGTTGTAATTTGATGTTTTTCTAGGACATTTATCTAAAAAAAAAAACATAATTCCCGACTTCCGTTTGAACTGTCGTAAAACTTAGAGCACGAAAGTTGTTTGGCCTGATGTGATCTATGAGTGTACCGAGTTTCATATTAATCCATGCACGTGTGTTTGATTTATGGACAAATGTTCGAATCCCTAAAAGAATGCATCCTAAAAGAATGGTAAAGTTTGATGCGTCGCCACGGCAACAGTTTCAAAGATATCAAGAATCCATTCATAGGTCTTCATCTGCCGTGTATTTACATTATACAGATGAAGTTTGAAGCAAATCGGGTAAAAATAAGAGGGTGATTTCAAAGCATTTTGAAAGTGACACACTTCCTGCTGCCAGTTGGTGGCGCTATAACTTTGACTCACAATAGTCACATCCATGTGATCGTCCTCTTACAGCGAACGCACTGCTGAAGTTTCATCCAGATCAGTTAATGTATGCTGAAGTTATGACACACTTCCTGTTTCACGTTTCTCGCCATAGTTTCGTTTTCCTCGCCACGGCCAAACCGTTCGAGATATCAAAAATCCCCACACAAACTTTCATCCTCAATGTCTTGACTTCACGCTGACCGAGTTTCGTCGAATTTGGATCAGAGCTCTAGGAGGAGTATTTAAAAGTTCATTGCGTGTGTTTTACAAAAAAACCTCAATAGCCGACTTCCTGTTGGGCTGGGGTAAAAAGTAAGAACACGAGGTATAGATGAAATTCTGCTATCGACATGTGTACCGAGTTTCATATTATTACATGCAAGTGTGTTTGAGTTATGGACCAGGTGTTCGGACCCCATTCCAGGGGGCGCTGACGAGCCGCCCTGCCACGCCCGGGTACCAGCTTCAGCCCGGCTCTGATGGCCGCGGGTTCTGACCCGTGTGCAAAGTTTCAAGAGTTTTCGAGCATGTTAAGGGCCCCAAAAGTGCCCGAATAGTCGCTAAAAAAAAAAAAAAAAAAAAAAAAAAAAAAAAAATAATCGGAAGGAAAACAATAGGGCTCTGCGCCCTTTCAGGGCTTGGGCCCTAAAAATAATCGGAAGGAAAACAATAGGGCTCTGCGCCCTTTCAGGGCTTGGGCCCTAAAAATGGAACGATGATACAATATAACATTGCTGATTTACAGTCACTAGTTATAAGTATAAAAACAAGCCTTAAACTTATATATTTATCCAGCACTTATACATTTATAACGCACCAAAATTTCAATGTTTCAAATTTCAATGAAACATTTGACAGGTATTTTAATTTAAAACAAAACAATTGACGCTGAATGAAATCGGATTAAAGTGTGTTTCCATATTCCCTCAGTTTTCTTGAAAGTAAAGCTATAAAACAATGTGAACCTTAAAAAACAGCTGATACGCTGATACATGTTGGAAAAAAATATTTTATTAAAATTAATAAGTTAAAACTATTTTGAAAAACAGCAACTAAAAATATGTAGCAAATTATCTCAAATGGGAAATATGAATAATAACTTGTTATAATTAATTATAAATATTTGGATCAGTTAATCGAATTAACTTGATGTAGCTAAATTAGTATTACAATCAATTGATGTTCGTCCAGCGAACACTCAGAATTGGTCATCTATCAGACTCAGAAAATATTCTTAGCAACCAGGAGAAGCAGCAAGAGAGTAGGTGGTCACTCCGAAAGTGCCCTTTAACCCCTGGGGACCAAGGTGTATTTGGGGTCCTTAAGATGTTCTGACATGCCCTGACATTTGTACTTTTTTCAGTTGCTTATAAACAGATTAATGGCACAGGTGAAATTACACTCTATTTAGCACACACAGGGCTACCATAATATGTGAGCAACATATATGTTTGTATTTTGAGAGAATATTGTTTATGCGTAGTTATTGAAAAAACTAAAAATGAAAGTTTCTGAAATTAGGCCACAAAATACGAAATATGCGTTCACAAGACTTATTGATATCATTGCCTAGAGTTTTTTCTTCACAATGATTTGAAAATCATCCTCCAGTCGTTCCTCAAAAGTTCACATAAAACTGTGAATTGGGTTATATTGTGAAAAACCTTTTTTTTTTTGCCAAGGCAATATACAAATGGGCGTGAACCAGGCCAGCCCTTCATCATGTATGATTAGGTGATTCTCACCTGAGAGAGACACAGACCCGCATAATAATTATTCCTCACTGCACAGCAAGACGAAAGGTTAGGACGAGGGAAGATTTGTAATAAACAAATCAGTTATATGTTATATAAGTATACAGTTATATAAGTGGGCGTTATATGGCTTGCCTCAATGTTAGCGTTTGAATAGCGCGAGCTCTCAGAGGGCGTGTCACATTACGCTATAATTAGGTGAGAGGACAAAGACTGACATCTCTCTGTTTTCATACAGATTACATCAACTGAAAATAGTTGCTGTTTATATAAATTGCTTTATGTAAAAGAAGAGAATTTCAGCTTGATAAAGAAAAATCTTTCGTGTCTCTGTGACAAGTATTTATGGAGTTCATTTTTCGTACATATTTCCGAAAGCTTTTTGTGGAGACAGAGTGAGCTGAAAGCTCACCCTGTTTATTTTATTTATTTTACAAAAACACAAGGTTTTGATGTTAATACGAGTGTACACAAAAAAGAAGACCCTCTATAGTTAGTTTATAATCATGTATTAATTTTATTTATATGACAATTTTGGACAGTTAGTCTGCTAGAGTTCTTACTAGGTCAAGAAAAATATGATCATATAACACCGATTTTATCATCTCTACACTGGTTACCTATTAAGTTCCGTATCAACTACAAAATACTACTACTGACCTATAAAGCCCTAAATGGTTTAGCTCCAATGTACTTAACGGACCTTTCGCCTGACAATCGACCGCGCTTCTTTAAGATCACTAAATTCAAGGCTTCTGGTCATTCCAAGGATATCTCATCGGAAAGGCAATCGGGAATAGCCTTCCCGATACGGTCCGAGGCTCTGACTCGCTGACACAGTTTAAAACTAGACTAAAGACGCATCTCTTTAGTCAAGCATTCACATAATGCTTACCTTTTATTTCTCTGTTATGCCATACGGAACCGTTTGCCGCTGAAACTGCTTACACGCACCAGTGGGGCTCGACAGCCTTTTAGACAAACGGGTTCGGCGCGTATGGCTGGGTTGCAGAGAGTTTGTGAGATAGTGATTTTCTAACACCGACTCCTGTACAATGGAAATCATTATGAACATCAGCTATGCTAATTATTTCCCATCTGCTTTTCTGCTGTTATCTCGGGACGTTGTCCCGGAGAAATGACGTTCGTCAAGTCCAGTTTGTATCCAGCCTCTCATGGGGATTTCAGATGCCCCAACGCCCGTGAAGAGACGACTCAACGCCGACGATATGTTATGGCTCCATGTTATATATATAAACAATATTTATATTTAATATTTATATATAAACAATATGAATGTGAGCCAGAGGAGAACTGGCCCCGACTGAGCCTGGGTTCTCCCAAGGTTTTTCTCCATCCAATCTGATGGAGTTTTAGTTCCTTGCCACTGTTGCCTTGCTTTGCCTTGCTTTTGGCTTGCTTAGTTGGGGTTATTTAATATTTAACACTATTATTGATCTGTGTTGTACTACTTTCATGTTATCACTGTGAAGCTGCTTTGACACAATCTGTATTGTAAAAAGCGCTATATAAATAAATGTGACTTGACTTGACAATTAATGACAGAGTATTTTAAGTCTATGTTGCACGTATGTGATGAAAAAAAACTATCAAAACGTAAGGGACACTTTTTGGTCCTCAGAGGGTTAATTTGTGGGAGATGTTACTCATCCAGGTCAATGGTAACATAAGCTTTCGGAGGGAAAGTTTTATGATCCTTTATGAGCATGGTAATTTGCATATGTAACTGGATTGGGTGTTGATGCAGAAACTATCAAAAATTATTGTAACACTAATATGTTGCATATATCAACATATAATATACATCATCATGTAGGTCATCAAAATACAAATTCATAGACACCAAGAATAATATATATGTGATTTGATTAATAGAGTAATAATAACACGGTCATTCCAGGATTAACTATAAAAGATACACTATAAAAGAATGTATGATCAAATAGAAAATTAGATACAAAATTGTGCATGTCTTAAGTGATTATACAGCTGAATAGGAAAAGGGTACAATAATTATATCATAAAACATTCAAAAAACAAAAAAAAATAAAAAAAATATAAACTGTATGAGATGTAAGAGATAATAATCATACACAAAATGTTCTGGAAACATGCCTGTTCCTTCATATAAAGTTTTCAATGAATGGAATGGGAAAGAGTCCTTTTTTATGGGCATTATGTGCGTTTCAATATTGAAATGGAGTGAGTGTTAACGCGTTAGCACTTTTTGGTTTACCATGTGGCTACTTTGCCTCCCCTGGAATGTGTCTGAGGTCCACTAGTTGCTTGACTAGAGTTAGCAAAGGGGAAGTAAAAGCTGATAATGACCAGTGGGAGAACCATAGACTGTAAAAAAATATGGAAAGTAGTGTCTGTGACGTCACCGGTAGTTTTCTGAAGAGCGTTTTTTGAAACCTAAAGTGGGCGGGGCCTCTCATCACTCCCAGATAAAATAAAATGGGCAAAGAGGCGGGCCGTGCATGGAGCTAATGTGCTAATGCTATATGCTACTGGTCTTGCGCTGAAGTGACAGCTGATTGAAGAAAGTAAAGCCAATTGTTAAAGTGTTTTTGCCCTTCGAAATACTATAAGTTAGAAGACGTAACTAAATGTGAGACTATGTGTATCATGATGCATTATTATTCTGCTAGTTAAAACTGTATTATCATGCAGTAACTTACAATATTGCTCTGAGCTTGTGCGTGTGACAGTGATTCAAGCGCATACATATCAGTCAGCATGGCATCGCACGTCAAGTTCGTAAAGAAGCTTTATTCACTCCATTTTAAAATCTAATTTTGGCCACCTCTCAATTTCTCAAATGGGTTAAACCAAAGAAACCTCAGAAGTTCAAGTGAATGCACTAGAAATCTGCTCTTATTCAAGGGTGTGCATCTACTGCATGGATGGAGAGAAAGAACAGTGACTAGCAGGATTTCATCTATGACACTAAAAAGACATTATTTGACACTAGTATGAGACTCTTTATTCTTTCACACTAAAAAGTTAAAAAAGCATATCTGTTCAGTGAAAGCAGCAGTACAGCAAAACGAGTGTGGTCTCAATATCTATAGACATTTTTACATCTAAACTCCAAAAAGCAGCGAAATTGTCCATTAGTGCATCACGCTGGTTGTTCTCTCCATACTCTACATAGGTTTGCCGCTTGGGGAGAACAGACTTCTCAGAGTCTGCTTGGGCCTACTTGGAACTCTGACCTCTAGCATCAACAAGACATTTCTCGCCGACAAGACTGCCGCATACTGGATGTTTTTCCCTTTTCACACCATTCTTTGTAAACCCTAGAAATGGTTGTGTATACAAAAATCCCAGTTACTGAGCAGATTGTGAAATACTCAGGAGCCGTGTCGATCTGGCACCAACAACCATGCCATGCTCAAAATTGCTTAAATCATCTTTCTTTCCCATTCTGACATCCAGTTTGTAGTTCAAGAGGAATGATTGAAAATCATTATGAACATCAGATATACTAATTTTTTTCTCATCTGCCTTTCTGCTGTTATCTCTGCAGTACCAGAAAAATGGCATTCGTCAGCTCCAGTTTGTATCCAGCCTCTCACAGAGATCTTCAGATGCCCCAAAACCTGAGATGAGACAACTAAATGCCTGTGAAGAGATGACTCAACGCTTGTGAAGAGACAACACAACGCCGGTAATATGTTATGCCCTAAATATTACATGATTACCTAAATGTATTTTTCCATGTACTTTTATGTAATGCACTTTCTGTAAAGCTGCTTTAAAACAATATGTATTGTGAAAAGCGCAAATACAAATAAACTTGAATTGAATTGTCTTGACCAGGATTACACCCCTAAATATATTAAAGCAACTGCCATGTGATTGGTTGATTAGATAATTGCAATAATGAGAAATTGAACAGGTGTTCCTAATAATCCTTTAGGTGAGTGTATATAATGGTACATGTTCTTTTTCAAGTTGACTCAAGTTTGTACTCCGTTGATTGTACTTTGTAGGTCGCAAGACTGAAAGCTTGCTTATTGAGAATGAGGAGGTGACGTCACGCGTATAACTCTGCGGTGCATTGTGGGAGGGATCCGCCATCTTGGGAGGATACGGCTATCCGCCGTCATGGTTACTTTGACCATGAGACTGAGAGGAATAGCGACAGAGAAGGAGTGCAGCTTGATATTTATTTGCATTTTTGCAGCAAGACACACTTTCCTGGGAATAGATGAAGCAAAAGGAAAGGGTCTCTATCAGGGAGAGACTACATAACAACACTAAGCAGAAAACTATTTAGAGAAACTACTTGACATCAACATACAGTATGGACCCAGTGCGACCTGCTGCGGAATGGACAAAAGACCCGAAGCACTATCACCTTTCACACACCCTGACATAGTCAAGCACCTGGTTTATGGTAACAGTGCTTAATGTTACTGCTAGCTGCTACACAATGCAAGAGCTCAGAAGCTTTAAGTCATTAGAAGCTTATGAATAGTCTGTGCTGGGTGCTAAGAGAGAAACCCCCAAACCTGTAACGTTAAACTGCGAGAATTCAGTCAAACTTGATGTTTCAGGCTTCATTCATATGTGGAAATTAATCTGATTTGAATCACATACGTGCATTTGCACCTGCCATGCAACGTCAAGCGGACAGATAGGACATTACCCTGTCAATGCGAATCGTACGTCACAAAAAGTGTCTTTTTAAAACATTCGCGGTACAAATATATCTATAACAAATTAAACAACTCTAGTTGAATAACAGAGTATTCATTCGTTTGTTTGTTAGTTAAATAAAAGGTGAACTGTGCTGAAATGTATTGCTTTAAAATCATGCTCTTGCTTACTGTTGCTGCTGTCAGTTTATCCACAAGCAGTTTCTCTAAATAAAGCTGGCTAGCATTGTTATAAACCCGATAGAACCACTTTCATTTCTCTTCCTTCTCCATATCTTCCAAGACACTGCCGTGTATCGCTAAAATGTAAACAAACGTGCTGTCTCTCTCCACGTTTCTGGCATATTTGGTCCGCGCCTCTGTGAAGTTCTGAAGGCGTTGCCCCTGGCAACCGACACAGCTGTCCTCCCAACATGGCCGACCGGCTCAGACCCCGCCCAAATCGGCACGTGACTCCTCATTCTCAATAAATTAATTTTGCACAGTTTTTGATTGTGCATCTGCTATTTTTTACTATTTTTCAAGTTGATTGTACTGAACTGTGTGTTGGCAGTGCCTGTACACAACCATCATGCAATGATAAAAATCTATCCAGTGTTCTTGTTTTAATCTCCTTATAAGTTTTCCCAGTCTTAATGTCACATGGTCGCACGACCCTTCCACGATTGTTGATTGACAACAGAGTTTCAATACATCCCCGCCCTGAGCGAGCTGTCATGATAGTGATACACTGGAGCAGAATGGCGTCTAAGCGATGTGTTGTTCTGTTCTTGGGTGTAATAACAAACACAGCAGTCATTTCGATGCTCCTAAATCCGAACCGCTGAAGACACAGTGGCTGAGTTTTGTTTTCGCAGGGAATATTACCCATTAGCAACGTCAATGCTTTCATGTTTGTGCGATTTACTAATCTTTTCTCACCAGACTGCTTTATAAACGAAGGAACAAAATAAAGCTGGTTTTGCTCATAGTAGATGCTCCAGAAAAAAATAATTCTTGCTGCACCTCCAGAAGAAGTGAGTGTAAAATGTTATTAACCTTAATATTAATCTTTGCAAATCACTTGCACACTTCAGCGAATGCGGCTAAGGTTTACACTCAGGGTACATTACGGCTTGTTTTCTATGTACGACGTTCTCAATATAATTCATAATCCCACATTTATAATGAATGTGTTATGGTTATTGTGTTATTACAAACTGAGTACAAAGTGACATTATGTTACCCAACGATTCAGAAACATCCAATTCTAGCCTTAATTGTCAAACTACTTTGCGGTCGTCATCTTGTTCAAACTGACACGATTGCACAGATGTGTCCTCAGAGACTTCCGCTGCAATTCTTTCGCCAAAATATACCCTCTACCGTTGCCAAGGCAACACTCCACATGTGTTGTGTCAAAATGCAGAACAGAGGGGCGGAGTGAGAAAAGTTCATTATCATTTAAAGGTATATGCACTGACACAATACTAATGAGAATTCAATTAAAATATATTTCAAACTTTAATTTAGACCCTAAAGAATCAAATTAACTTGTATGAAAATGTCATTATATGACCCCTTTAAGATAAGCAATGATGATATAAGTAGAGCAGACTGCAAACTATGCTATGCTAAATTATCAGAGAGGAGGGGTGAGAAATAGCTTCTTTAACACAAGCAATTTGATTATACAAGTTGTATAGGCCTATTTACTTTGTTACAGTCAGAAAGTGAAAAACATCTGATGAAAATAAAACATTGTTAGAAGAAGTGTAATGGTATTAAGTACTCATATTAGTACTTGGTACCGGCAAGTAGCCGAAATGTAAGTACTTGTACTTGTTCTGAAAAAAGTGGTATCGATGCATCCATAAATAATTATGTGTCTGATTGATCAAGATGTACAATGAAGTAAAATTAGTAGTGTCAGGAGTTTTATCTGACACACTGGTGAGTTGGTGAGTAGAATAGTGAAGTGCTCTTTCAGCTCAGGCTAATTCATTAGTGGAGTATTATGTGCTAATGCTGTGCAACATGTGGGTAGGGATCCATAGGCCATTGATGAGGAGCCTCAGCTGGGGACTGACACAGCTTGATATTGAGAGACGGAAGTCAGGTGGTTATTGCCTTATTATGGCTGCCTCTCAGAGCTGCTGCTCACATTACTTTGCCACTGTGAGCAGTTGCTTTTTAATCGCATTTTTAATCGCTCAATAACTAAGGGCTGAATGTGCCAAAGTTTAAGCCGGTGACTAAGGCTCAGATGTAGTATGTAGGCCTGTGAATTTGTGGACTTAATGTATATAAGTCTTCTGAATTCTTATAAAAAAGTTCTGTGGTAATAATGGAACTTTGATACAGTATATACCATGGTTGGGCGAATGATCAGAAATCGTATAACATTTTATAAAACGGTTCAGTTCGAATCCTTGAATCTGATTGCCCAGAGAGCTGTGTCTTTATTCACGATAAAAAGCGGCTACGACCGCTTCACCCAACGGTTCTATTGATCGCTGCGTTACTTATTCACGATACAGCACAGCCTCTCGTACCTTATTGCTTACTTATAGTCATTATATAGTTACAGTATATAGTTTATAATCATAGTCATTTTATTTCACAATAACAAAATATATCGTGATATAGTTATTTCTGGTCAACATTTTCCAATATCACACAAAACTTATTACTAGACTAAGTAAAAACAAAAGTACAGTAATCGACTACATACAGTGATAAAGAAAGAACAAAGAAACTGCCTCTTCACTGCCTCAGGCCGTTGTCGTTGTCCATCAAATCTCCTTGCCCGTTCGGATTGTGGGGAGGGACTAATAACTATATGTATTTTAAAAGCCTTTCCAATGTCAGTTACTCTCAGCTGAACTATTGCAGTTTCAAATCACAGCTACAAACCCTGTTACGCTTTCTTTAAGCTTTGGCCTCCAAGTTTTTGTTCAGTTTTGATGTTGAAATCTATGATCTCTTGAATGAAATGTCAACAAAATATGACTACTTTTTACTCTTGGGTAATTTTAATGCTAATATTTGTTGTGGAAATGACATGTTTTTTCAAATGATTTTTTTATTTTATTTAATTGAATAATTTGATTTGTTAGATCTGATCTTAACTCAAAATCTGCAAATTGATGATTTGAATGTTTAAGAGACTAATTTCTCTGATCATATGCCTATCAGTTTTAAGTCTCCTACTGCCATTCAACCTGTATTTCTACTACTATACTATTAGGACAACAATTGGTTGGCTACAAAAATTGTTGTGGTAATCAGGCCGAGACTGTGGAATGCACAGCCGTCTATCCATCAGGTCTGCTAAATCTTTGTAGATATTGAGATTTCTTGAAACCTCACTTAATGTTGGTAGCATGGTTACATTTTGTGTTTTATATGTTTTTGTTTTATCGGTTTTAATTTGAGTTTTAATTTTTGAATTTTTATGTAAAGCACCTTTTGTCAACCTTTGGTTTATTTTTAACAGTGCTGTAGATGAGAATGACAAGCCTATAACAGGGTGAGGAGCTTACTCAAGGGGAGTAAACTCTTAAAAAACTGATTAAATAAACAAGTGACTTCTGTCACTAAGCATAAAGTCGACACACAGGCACATGCCAAGGCCGAATAACTTGAGCGCTTAGCTAAGGCAAGGAATAAATACTCCAATCAAAGTGACCAAACCGGTGTATCAGGATCAGAGCTTGGTACTGGACCTAGCTGAAACCACACACTTCACAGGAAGGGCGCGGGCAGCTGTGAAAACAACCAATTCCAAATCAGCTTACATCCCTCAGCACAACCAAAACATGCGGTGCAAAAGATTGAATCTGAAGGCTGTAAAATCTAGCAAAGTTTTCTGAGAAGACCCACCTGCACCAAACAAATGTCCTGAATAGACATCCCTTATTCCAGGCCCATGAAGAAGCCACACTCCTAGTAGAGTGAGCATGGACAGCAATGGAAACAAGTCTCACTTTTAGAAGCATACGCCGACGCTTTAGCTTCAACAATCCAGTGAGACAAGCCCTGTTGTGAAAGCGGCAGACCGTAACCCCTGGGGTAGCGGCTGTAGCTCTGGCGCTCTCTATTTATTACTTATCAGTGCAAAAGAGACTCAAATAGAGAGACTCTGTCGTTTTTTGTGATACAGGCAAGTGTTATACATCATTCAAAACTGTTAAATGTCTACTTTTATTAATAATAAAAACAAAATGTTGTGTTTTTTGTAAAATAAAGAAAATAAACATTGCACAAAAAATGCACATTCTGTCGTTCTCTCAATGTGAAGTTCATTCTGAAACGCGACAGAAAATGATCTTTAACTCAGCAAATACTTGCCACCCACACGTGAGTTACATTAAGATAAATATATGCATAAGAAATGCTTTTCCTTAAGCTTAAATCAGATAAAAACAAAAACAAAAAAGTAATCTGTATGGAAGCAATGACATGTCCAGTTTCTTCAGCCCGAGCTGATTAACACTAATGTGACCACACTCACACACGTGCGAGCTGTTCAAATTCAAATGATCCACGTGACGAACGCAAAGCTGTAACGCGCTCATCACCTAGAACAAAAATCAGCAACTCTGCTTTCGTAGAGTTTGGAAGTGTTTGGTCTGTGCACCTTGGATCAGAAGAATTAAAAGAACAAGATTTGATTGTGAGAACGATTTTAAGGTAAGACACACAATATGCGTCTTATGGTTGGATATACTTTACATTGTAACTACTAGTTAAACTGGTGCCAGACTTAAAATCCAAGGCTGGCAGCATCTTCGCCTGGCAGACCTGAAGCAGCACTATAATGTAAATGTAGGATGCTTCATGCCCAGCTAACATTTATGTCTTCTTAACAATGTGTAGCATGGTATGGCTTCGAGGGCAATGACAGTGACGACTTACACCCACGAGGAGTCAGTCACAGGTGGGCTGCAACAGCTTCCTTGATGGACAGCGTTTTTGTGTAACCCAAGCAGTTGGCCCCATTGACAGAAGTAAGGAGATCCGATCACGCAGCCTGATGTGAGATCTCATCATGTAATTCTGGGAAAAATTGAGTCTCTGAGAGAGCAGTGGTCCTGCTGCATAAACCAGATCCCAGATCATGATCCATCATCATGTTCCTCGCTGGGTGTTCCAGAGGTGCCTAGTCAAGGTCCAGGTTCTTGAAAGCTTCCGTGAGGAAACCTCAAGCGTTCAATCCTCCTTGATGGACATTGTGTTTCTGCCAGATTGTGGAAGGAGAGCAGCAAGGGAAAGCGGCATCCTCTTAAAAACGTAATGGTTGCAAAACTTGCTTCATGAATGAAAAATATTCAGAGACAATGGCAATGAGTGCTGAGCTATATAGCGGATGGCACAATGCAATCAGGATTCAGTATTGAGAGGAAGGGAGGATTAGAAGGCAATGTCGAGCCGAAACTTCAAGCCCTGTAACACCAACAATATTCATCCTGAGCAAATGAAACGAGAGAGGCGGTTTATGTGTCAACTCACTGTCAGAGAGTAGAGAGAGTGAGAAAGCACAGTTGGTATTGTGTCTATTCTGAGGGAAATGAGTATTGGAAGAGTTTCAGTATATTTCAGTATCGATATATATATATTTAATTTTTTTTTTCGACAACACTACATTGCACTTAGTTAGATGCCTTTTTTAAAAGACCACAATTGAAAATGTATATATTATATAGCCTATAAAATTTGACTAAGCCAAAGTGGCTAGTAGGAGTGAAAGCGTTACATGGCCCTGCTAAAACCCACCCACATTTGGCATGTGTTAATCTCAAGCCCTGGTAAGCACAGTAAAATGAGGCAGGTGTAATGAGGATCCCAGGACTGTCGGTACCTTGTATGCGATGCTGTTGAGAACCTTCATGGCTAGATCAGAGACGTCTGGAAATGGATCAGCTGCTAGATGCAGTAACACCCTCCAAATCTGTGTATATACACTGTTAAAAGACACTCCTGAAAAGAGAAAACATTTTGTTACTTTCATTTTAAATTATAGGAATTATTTAATTGGTTCAATTCCGCTCTCTTCGCAATAGTTGGTATTTATAAAAAGCAAACTTGACGGTAAAATGTGCGGTCCTTCATGCAAGCTCTGACCCCAGGCGTACGCACAAAAACGGGTGAAATGAGAAATGGCGACACCGTCGGCAGTTGGAAAAAAACACGTGAAAGTGTGTGAAACTGTAGACCGTTGTGTTAAATAAATGACTCTAATAAATAACACGAAGACTTCACAAAGCAAGTCTTACAATTAACAGCCTACACGAACACCCGTTTGATCGATCTGCAACAGAAATGCAAATGAACACATATTTCCAAAAAGTGAAATATGTTCTGCAATAATATTGGCATGTTATACAATTCATCCTCATAAATAAGATGGTAAACAAAACGAAATAATGTACAAAACTTATATTCTCGCCAATATGTCCGTCTAACGGAGCAGATATAGCAATTAGATAGTCAGTCACTGACAGTCAGATAGATAGATAATTAGGGAGATATGATAGATTGATAAATAGATGTAGGCTATTATTTGTCCACTGGGGAAAGTTGTTTTCATAGTAAAAATGTCTTCATCAGCTACGGAATCATGGTATTCATGCATATGCCTTTAGTTTTTTTTTTTTTTTTATAAAATAAGGTATGTCTCATGCATTCAGAAAGCTGCAAGAAATTACAATTGCGCTGAACTATTTCCCATTTCCAAGTAGATTATAACCGACATCTGTAGCTTGTCAGATGCAGAATTAAATGGACGGAAATAAAATGCCCCATCACAATGCGCATCATCTTCACAACAAAAGGTGTGGAAAAATATATTATTTATTCAAGAATTCCCTCATTGTGCAGTTTATTTCAGTTAAGACAGTCTTGATTTCGCCCACCTCCTTGGCCACCTCTCTAATAGAATTAATGACTGGACGCTTTTTTTGCCTCGACTTTGATGTCCGACCATTTTCTTTTTTATTTCGGTCACAGTCCGAGGTTGTGAGGCTACAGCATTTATGGTGTCTGCAACCTTTTGCCACTCAAGTGCCTTTTTTGCATTAGTGATGCCCACACTGTGCCCCCCAAACAACATTTTTCTCCTCTTTTTCACCTCGCAAACGATAACTTCTACTTCACATTGAGTGAAGTTACGTTTTTTTAATTCCTCTCTGTGTTTAACATGATTTCGCAATCAATGAATATTAACTTGTGGGCGTTTCACAGACTATTTACGGGCAACTATGGGTGTGACAAGAAGCCGCAAAAAGCTGCGCTACATTTAGAATTGATCGTGATTTATTAAGGGAAAAATGCGTAGGATGTGCGTGCGCACGGTTTTATAAATCGGAATATTTCTGTGCGTACGCACTCCCTATGTTTCATCCGTACGCCACTTCTGATGCAAATCCTACGCAAAGTTTTATAAATGAGGCCCCAGATCTTCCCTGGGATTTTCCTTACAAAAAAGTACTGCCGCTGCAGCATGGTACAGTGATGCTATTGGATGAAAATACAGTGGTATTTTGAATTCATGGTAGGCCTACTGAATGATTAACAGTTCCATATACTATGATAGTTACAAGAATGCCAGGGTATTATGACTTGCATAGAATCATAAATCAGAAATGTTATGGCACTCTTACATGAATTCCAATCTGAATTTTGCAGAGGATAAACAAACACTGAAGACAATCTCTATTATTCACTCACACCAGTTTATACAGGACAGTTAAATTTGTTTATGGTTTTGTTAATACATTCAAGAAAAAGAAACAGATAAAACTGAATATCATGTACAGTCATTAAGGTCATTAATTACTTCACCTCCCTGTACCAATAAAAAGAGAATTATTGATTTACACAAAAGTAATCAGCAGATCTCATTCTCATCCATCTTTCATTAGAAGCTGTCATTGCCACTATTCCTAATGTTATCGTCTGGTCTGGAACTTATGTAATTTCAGAAGCCAGAAACAGCTGTGGGAAAACATTGATTTCAATCTGACATTTTCTTTCCTGTCCCTAGAGTGAACCAGCAACCGCAGATGACATTATAAGACTGTTTCTCTCAATTCTCATGCATTTTCATTCTATCATCGCCTGCAGCATGTCATGTTGTGGGGAGTGTGGAGCCCTCCTCATTGGCATGCACAGTGTCTGCGATACTTAACGCGTGCACAATCCAAAAGCGCTTCATGAACACAGTCTACAGGGACCACCTCCTCCACCTCACACTCTCTTCTTGCACTTCTCTCTATCCAACACAATAACAGCTGGTAGAGAAAGCAGATGTTCAATGATCTTAAAGCCAATAAACTGTCTTCTACCAGCACTCTAAATGATGATCTTAAACAATTTTTACAGAAAAATTAGTAGTAATTTTTAACAAATCAAAAAAAAAAAAAATAAAAAAAATAAATAAATAAAAAATGCAGCTAAGATAATTCTACAACCATCAAATAGTCACCAGTGGAGAAAGTGATAGTATAATACGGCATGGGGCGGGCTCTGGCACACTTCTTTATTTTTATTTGCTGATGAAAACAGAGCCATCATTTTCTACAGAGGGGCATTAAATATTCAGCAAGACTGCAGTGGTGTGCAACCTGACACAGTTTCAAAACACACTAAAATATGGACCCAATAATGAAGTAAGCGGTTTATAATGCTTTCAAAACATGTCCCTAAACATACCAGATTATGCATACCATAGTATATTATGATATTATTCCAGTGCTAAACATACTAGTACTGTAGCTCACTTTCCATGCATCAGCACTAGAGAAATGTGTATATGAGCAAAAACAAAACAAAAATATAGCTGCAAGCAGCAATTACCGGGGCCAAGCAGCATAAGATGAAAAGACATGCCAACATTGCTGAAAGTGTTAGACCAACTGAAACAATGAACAATTACAGACATTTAAAGACAATTGTATGCGAAATGACTTGAAAAATCATAGAAACTTTAAATAAAAGTATGATTTAATGGATTATCACTTTCGACCAATAGGTGGCACAGTTACAAAACTGATGTGATGTGGTCAGAGTGAAGTGACGATGACAAGTATAAAGTTTGGTGTCAATATGTCAAGGCATTGCAGAGATAAAGCCTGAATAGTGCTTTTAGCATCATGCCTCAAATTTGCTGCTGCGCTGTACAAAAAGGGTTTCATCTATCGACACAAAATCTACAACTTTTAGTCGGCACGGTCTGGAGATGATACGATTGAATTTTAGTGAAAATTGGAAAAACAGTCTAGGAGGAGATAGAAAAAGTAGGTTTTGACTGAAAATCAAGATGGCGGACAGGAAGTTCGGCCAAATAAGGAAAACCTGGTATCTATGTTCTCAGCTTGACCCAAGGAATCCATTATGAACAGTGGCATTTCAACAGGCAGATTTATTCAAAAGTTATTAGCCTTTTTGGAAAATTTGTTATAACTCTTGACCACTAGATGACGCTGTTTCAAAATATTTTGAGTACCTTCAGGGGATGGTGTTGTTGGCACATTCTGAGTTTTGTAATATTACACCAATGCATTTGTTTAGTATAGCATTTTATTTCACAAAACTGTATTGAAGACAATGGGATTTTCATGTTTTGTTCTATTATAGCACCACCAAGAGGCTCAGTCCCACAATCCCAGTCCCAGCCCATACATACTGTATGTGTGTCAATTTTGGTGAAAATATCTCAATTCGCTTCAGAGTTATAGAAATTTATATGAAAAAACTTGTAAAAAATGACTGACAAATGACTTTGTTTGAAATTTACTACCCCTTACTATCAATATTTTGTAATTTGGGCATTGGTGTATTGCTATCAACCAATGTTTACAAACTTTTGAAGGTAGTTTCGTCTCAATCAGACAAGTGGTTTGAAGATATAGCCAAATGTTTTTTTATTGTGGTAAATCACAACGCTACACAAACCGTAAGACGAAACCCAGCATGTTTGGTATCATTGGACTCAGCAAAGATTCAGGAACTCAAAAAGATGACTCCTGTGAAAATAAGTCGACTACACCCAAAGTTATAAGCATTTGAAGATTCTTAAGAAAAAAAATATTCTTTCCATCTACTGTGAAAAGATTCTTTTAAAGATTCATAAAAGATTCTTAACAATAAAACATAAAATATTCTTTTTGCTCAGCTACTGTTCGGACGCTCCTGCTTACTGCTCCGCGCTTTGCTCTATCACTTTAATATTTTTTATATATTTTATCTCCTTTTCACCTAATTTCTAACTTCAGCAAATCAGCACAGTGCTCAGACGCTGGGATTACTTAAAAGTACTTCACACTTTTATTCAACCAGCCTCTCACTGCTTACATTCCGGGGAAGACAAAACACAACTCCCTACATTCATAAGGATAAGAAAATGCCTCTTCTGGAATCTACTTGCTGCTCTAACTGCCACAGACTTTTACAAAGGATTGCAGTTCTTGAAACAAAGTTAATTGCGGGACCGACAAATCAGACGGAACGCACAACAGAGCTTCGTCATGGACACCCTCAGCACACAGCCGGTGAGTCCCATGAATCCAGTGCTCCTCAACAAGCTATACTGACTGTAGAGAAACAAGCCGATCAACTTACAAATCGATGGCACAAACAGGGAGCGAGACCCAAAGGTACTCGAGACATCAGATTGTCACGAGCACCACATATTTCAGCAGTAGCATCATCTACCCCAGATATGACTCTGACAAGGATTGCAACCACTGGTCTCCTACCAGCGCCTATACATCTTGAGAACAGATTTGAGGTGTTAATGAATGAGGAATCCCTGAATTTGACAAATGTGATCGAACACAGACTGAGTCAGCCTGTAGCTAACACTGATGCTAACTCAGCTCAGAGCACAGCCGGGCCCAGGACTCTGATAGTGGGCGACTCCATAATCAGAAACATTAGTAGCAAGGATACAACTACATGCTGCCTTCCACAAGCAACAACTTCTGATGTAAACAGGGAACTTCAGAACATTCTTATGAAACATAAGACTGCAAATCGACTCATCATTCATGTGGGGAAAAATGATATTCATAAAGAGCAGTCGGAACTCCTTAAGAAGGATTTCAATTAACTTTTTGAAACACTTAAAAGACTGAAAGTTGAAACATTCATCAGTGGACCACTCCCAGCAAGAGGAACAAACAGGTTTTCACGGTTGCTTGGGCTCAACACATGGCTGAAAAAACCTGCAATATAAAAGGAGTCAACTTCTTCAGCGCTGCGTTCGACACTATAGATCATAAAATACTCTTGGATCGACTACAAAACTACACTGGTGTTCAGGGACAGGCATTAAGCTGGTTTAGATCATACTTATTGGACCGTTCTCATTTTGTTTGTTTAAATGGGGAAAAATCAAAGATAACGCCAGTAGACTATGGAGTACCGCAAGGATCTGTTTTAGGCCCTCTGCTATTCTCAATATATATGCTGCCACTTGGTAATATTATAAGAAAACATGGAATTAATTTCAACTGTTATGCTGATGACACTCAACTATATATTTCATCACGACCAGACGAAAACACTAACTCATCTAAATTGACAGAGTGTCTCAAAGATATAAAATGCTGGATGACGCGTAATTTCCGGCTATTAAATTCATATAAGACGGAAGTATTACTTATTGGTCCAAAAAACTACTCACGAAACCTCCTACAATACAACTTTAATATAGATGGATGTCCTGTTACTTTATCCACTACAGTAAAAGACCTGGGTGTTATACTAGACCGCAACTTGTCTTTCGAAAATCATATTTCATATGTTACAAGAACAGCCTTTTTCCACCTTAGAAACATTGCTAAGCTACGTAACATGCTATCTGTTTCTGATGCAGAAAAGTTAGTTCATGCATTTATGACCTCGGAGACTAGATTACTGTAATGCTTTATTAGCCGGTTGTCCTGCATCCTCAATAAACAAGCTACAGTTAGTCTTAAATGCAGCCGCTAGAGTTCTTACTAGGTTTTGTATCCAGCCTCTCACGGGGATTTCAGATGCCCCAACGCCTGTGAAGAGACGACTCAACGCTGGCGATATGTTATGGCGCCGTGTTGCATATAAACAATATTTATATTTAATATTTATATATAAACAATATGAAAAATAAACTGAGCCTGGGTTCTCCCAAGGTTTTTTCTCCATCCAATCTGATGGAGTTTAGGTTCCTTGCCACTGTCGCCTTGCTTTGCCTGCTTTTGGCTTGCTGAGTTGGGTTTAACATTTAACAATATTATTGATCTGTGTTGTACTACTTTCATGTTATCACTGTGAAGCTGCTTTGATACAATCTGTATTGTGAAAAGCGCTATATAAATACATTTTACTTGACTTGACTTGACTTGAACGTCATTGACAACTTCAATCTTTTCTGGAGTCAGAGGCAACTGTTTCAACGGGATGGCCATCACCCAAACAAACTTGGTTCAAGAGTGCTAAAGGACAATATCTACTTCTCCCTCCATCATCCTTCTTCAGTGTGTGCCAATCCATTCAACCTGAATGGCACACACACACACCTGGAACACAGTATGAATGACCACAGGACTTCACTTCAGCACCTGAAAGGACAAATTGTTGACACATCACACAAGGACAATGATAACAGCACTCAGCCACAACAACAACCTCTGCTCACGGATACTATCTCAGCAGAGCCCTGCCCACAGAGCTCACCACAGTCAGACTGTGACATACTAGAACTGCTCCAAGATTCAGCACCCAATGACGACTTTCTGGAAAACAGCGAGGGAAACCAGGACAGGATTTTACACCCTCCAATAACACCAGAACAACAGCCCATCTCACCTGACACGTTATCCCTCTCTCCAGCATCTCCACTTCTGTGCTTCTCAGAGAAAATGGAACAACTGGTGTCTGCTGGAACCAAACTATCCCACTCTTTTGCTGCAAGCCCCCAGATACCAACCAAAAAACGGCAGGCCCCACAACCACCAAAGCCTGTGGGCCCAGCTCGCCCCCCCCTCCTCGAAGAGCTCTTCGGCCTCTGCCACAGCGCCAGGGCCCACACCCTCCTCCATCGGCTCTAAGGTGAACCAAAAACAACTGATACCAGCTCTAAGTGATATACTTCGGTTCCTCGCTATGAAAACAATAAATTTATCAAATGTTTACAGAACAAGCGGGAACCCAGTGTGCCTGAATCTTTTTCTATTGCTGTTCATTTACATGATAGAAAATCTAAGGCCTTCAAAAGTAGCAGCAAACCCATCTAATCTGGTGCCTATTACATGCCAAACTAAGAAAAAGTAAGACTATTAAGTTAGCACTTTTAAACATCCGCTCCATTAAAAATAAATCACTTCTAGTCAACGACTTAACCACATACAACCTGGACTTCATGTTTCTAACTGAAACTTGGCTAGAAGACAGCTGTAGTGCAACAGTCTTAAACGAAACATCCCCTCCAAATTTTACTTATATGAGTGTCTGCAGAGCGGGTAAGAGAGGTGGGGGCTTAGCTGTCCTTTTTAAGGATGTTTATCAATGTAAGCAAATATCATTTGGGAATTACCCCTCTTTCGAATATCTGGGTATTGTGTTAAAAGGGGCTCCACGTATTTTACTTATCATTGTTTACAGGCCTCCAAAATACTCTCTAGCCTTTGCTGAGGACTTTACAGAGCTGTTATCAACTATTGCCTCCGAGTTTGACTGTTTTGCCATTGCTGGAGATTAACATTCACATAGATAATGCAGAAAACAATATGGCAAAATAAATCAAAACTTTTTTAAAAACTTTTGATCTAACACAGCATGTACATGGTCCCACACACAATCGTGGACACACTCTAGATTTACTAATCAGTACGGGTTTAAACATCTCATCGATCGTTATTAAGGATGTAGCATTGTCTGATCATTTCTGTATTTTCTTTGATATATTGATCTCTCCTGCCATTGAAGCTAGAGCTGTGTCTGTCAAGAAGAGATGCTTAAATGAAAACACAGGTGTGCTATTTATGAAGGCTATATCTTTAAAACCAAGCATATATGCCGACTCTGTTGATTTTCTCCTTGATTCTTTTAACTCAAAAGTTAAGTGTAATTGATGATATTGCTCCTGTGAAAGTCAGGAAGAATAGTGGTAGACAAAAAACACCTTGGAGAAACTCAACAGCTGTGCAAAATATGAAAAGACAATGCAGAAGAGCAGAACACATGTGGCGGAAGACAAAACTTGTAGTCCATTATAACATCTACAAAGACAGCATCCACGCTTTCAATAGGGAACTAGGCAAAGCTAGACGGACTTTCTTCTCAAATATTATAAACAGCAATATAAACAACACACGCACTCTTTTTGCTACTGTAGAGAGACTGACAAACCCCCCAAGCCAGATTCCAATAGAAATGCTCTCAGAAAGGAAATGCAGTGAGTTTGCTTCTTTCTTCTCTGAGAAAATAAATAACATCAGAAAGGTGATCAGCACATCCTTGAGTTGCTCTGGGGTCAGGCAGATCAGACCACAACCTGAGAAAGTAGTTACTATGTCTGATTTCGAAGAAATTGATGGCACAATTTTGGAAGAAACCGTACAGCACCTTAAAACATCAACCTGCGCCCTTGACGCACTTCCCTCATCTTTTTTCAAAAGTGTGTTAAACTGTTTAGAAGCAGATCTCCTAGAAGTGGTAAATGCCTCACTTCGCTCTGGGAGTTTTCCGAACTCCTTGAAAACTGCAGTTGTCAAGCCCCTCCTGAAAAAGAGCAATCTGGATAAGACCATCTTAAGTAATTATAGACCGATCTCAAATCTTCCTTTCATAGGCAAGATCATTGAAAAAGTTGTCTTCAATCAGCTGAACAAATTCTTAAGCTTAAATGGATACTTTGACAATTTTCAATCTGGTTTCCGATCGCATCACAGCACGGAGACAGCGCTCATAAAGATAATAAACGATATTCGGTTAAATACTGATACAGGCAAATTATCCGTGTTGGTACTACTTGACCTCAGTGCTGCATTTGACACTGTCGATCACAACATACTTCTTGACAGGCTGGAAAACTGGGTGAGGCTTTCTGGGATAGTCCTAAAATGGTTCAGGTCATACTTAGAAGGGAGAGGTTATTTTGTGAGTATAGGAGAAACATAAGTCTGAGTGGACATCCATGAACTGCGGAGTCCCTCAGGGCTCGATTCTTGCGCCACTCCTATTCAACCTGTATATGCTCCCAATGAGCCAAATAATGAAAAAGAACCAAATCGCTTACCACAGCTATGCAGACGACACACAGCTCTACTTAGCCCTATCACCTAACGACTACAGCTGTGCCAATGCATTGATGAAGTAAACGATTGGATGTGTCAAAACTTTCTGCAGTTAAACAAAGACAAAACTGAAGTCATTGCGTTTGGAAACAAAGATGAAGTTCTCAAGGTGAATGCACACCTTGACGCTAGGGGTCCAACAACTAAAAATCAAGTCAGGAATCTTGGTGTGTCTCTAGAGTCAGACCTTAGTTTCAGTAGTCATGTCAAAGCAATAACTAAATCAGCATACTATCATCTGAAAAATATTTCAAGAATTAGATCCTTCGTTTCCAGTCAAGACTTAGAGAAACTTGTGCATGCTTTCATCACCAGCAGGGTGGATTACTGTAATGGCCTCCTCACTGGCCTTCCTAAAAAGACCATAAGACAGTTGCAGCTCATACAGAACGCTGCTGCCAGGATTTTGAGCAGGACCAGAGAATATGAACATATCACACTAGTCCTCAGGTCACTGGCTGCCATTGGCTGCCAGTCCACTGGCTGCCAGTTACATTTAGGATTGATTTTAAAGTATTATTACTGGTATATAAATCATTTAATGGGTTAGGACCTCAATATATTGCAGATATGCTAACTGAATATAAACCCAATAGATCGCTTAGATCATTAGGATCACATCAGCTAGAGGGTTCACTCTAAGCATGGAGAGTCTGCTTTTAGCTATTATGCCAGCCGCAGCTGGAACCAGCTTCCAGAAGAGATCAGGTGTGCTCCTACTGTAGTCACATTCAAATCCAGACTCAAAACACATCTGTTTAGCTGTGCATTTACTGAATGAGCACTGTGCCACTGTTCGTCCGACTGTTATTTTACTTCATTGTATTCTAAATTGTTTTAATTTGCTGTATTTTATTTTCATCTTTTTTTTATTCTAAACTGTTTTAATTATTCTGATTTCTTTTGATTATTTTAATTGCTTCTATGTAAAGCACTTTGAATTGCCATTGTGTATGAAATGTGCTATATAAATACACTTGCCTTGCCTTTCTATCTACTGTGACTCCTATCTACTGAATGACACTGCTAGTTAAATTATTTTACCTTTTATACATTGTTATGATATTCTGGAAATTCACTTCAGGCACAACAACTGCTTATAAAAAAAACACCCTGAATCCAAGTATCCATGGTAACTGGAAGGTGCTTCGAACCCTGGACTCGTACCCTGCTGTGCTAACACTCATGTTTCTGCATTGCCTAGCTTCTGATTTATGTATGCAAAGCAAAGTCACTCCTGGAGGTTAATTAAAGACTTGATAAAGGACTTGACATTCAGTAGTCACAGATTATATTAAAATAAAACTAAGTAGAGGAAAAGGAGAATATAAGGAAAGAATGTGTTGACAGGAGGTCAGCGGATCAGAGATAAAACGAAGAGGTTTTGTAAGTTGGTGGTGAGGACTGCACTGATGCAACTCAGAGGAGTGAAAGGGTGAAGAAAATGAAAAAGGATGTGAGGCTGAATACAGAAAAAACAATAGTGAGATAAAAAAGGTAACGATTGAATGGGACAGAAACAAATGAAATGGATTGAAATATAATGGAATCAGATACAGTATAATAACTGTTTGAAAGTTGCAAAGCCTAATTCAGCCTCACAATGACAAAAGTAGCAATTTGAGAGTGATACGACTAAATTACTTAAATTTAGAGGATCAATATGTTGGAATAGCTTCTAAAATAAATGAGCAAATTTCTGCTGCAGAGGGATTTTTTGTTTTCTGTTCTCTTGATTTAACCATTAGCAGAGATCATAGAGTAAATAAACGAAGACTGACTTCCTTCTAAATTTTCAGAAAAAAATACCTTGTGTGGAACAGGATTCAATTCAGTTTAGTTCAGTACATGTGAGAACTGTAAGTGTTACATAAAAAATGATTTAAATTCAGTCATCAATTTGCTTTATGCACAGCTGCATTACTTCCTGATCTTAAGCCAGCTCCTTGTTTCCTGTCTGCCATTATTGGACAATTGATTAATTCAGGTGTGCCTGACCTCAGTAGTCATGGCAACAATAATTAGACACACCTGAATGGGCTATATGCACGCATAAGTTCCGCATTTGACGCAAGGATGCTCGTTCAGTTTCCGGTTGGGGAGATTAAATTAATGTTAATTTAAAATAATTTTTAAAAGAAGCATAAACACAACAAGGGGTGTCTGTGTTGTCTGTTTTTGTGACTAACGTTTCTTAAGTATAACTATGGAGTATAAAATTCAATATACATTCTCTGTATTGTATTGGACTCTACGATCGGCGGAAGTTATCGAGCATCCTTAGACCTTCACCGGAAATACCGCCGTGCATAGAGCCCATTAATCAAGTTTGGCCAATAATGGCAAACAGGAAACAAGGAGCTGACAAGTTCAGGAAGTAGTGCAGCTGTGCTTAAAGCCAATTCATTTGCAACCTCTCACTGCAGTTAGTCTGATTTTGTCATATCTTCCATTAACCATCAGGTCAAAATTATAGTGAGATTAATAAATCATAAATTAGACGTTTTATAAAACTGGTGCGTCATATTGGCCAACCAGGTTATTTTACAGACAACTAAAATGGGTCTAAACATTTGCTCAGTCAATAATTTCATTATGACTGAACAATTGTGTGACATGTTAATATGGATAGACATTTTATATGTTAGAATATTGACAAAAACCAGCAGGTTTTAAATTGAGTCTATATGATGTTTATTTGACATTTACTTTGCTGTTTGGAGGTTCAGTTTGTGGTTTAATGTATATTTATTAGGGTTGTCAAGTGGTTGAATTTTTAAAATCACAATTATTAAATCGCTCTCTTAAATTCTTGATTCTTATTGGTCAGGGGCCGTATTCACAAAGAATTTTATCTTACCACTAGGAGCACTCCTAAATCGCACTAAATATTTTAGCTAGGAGTTTTCTCTTAAAAGTTATTCACAACACCTTTCAGACCTACTCTTAGTAAGGAAAAATTACAACTCCTAAACTAAGAGTGAGTCTTTGTTGCTATGGATGACGTCAATTTTCATGCACGAGCTTCCTGCAATGATCACGGTGATTGGTTGTTAGATGACAGGGCCATCATGCGGAACATAACACAGCAATAAATCATGGAATTACGACATCTAAATATGTCTGTCTTACACAAAATAATAATAAGAAAAAAGTAATGTCATCAAAATGCATAGGCTATATAATGACATGTTTGTGCAGGCCCAGTGAAGTGTAATTCTAAAAAAGCAGAGAGAAAAGTCATGAATGAAATTATTCAAGGTAGCCTAAGGGCCTGCGGTGTTCACTTATCGCGTCCTCTGCGTGCTCAAGTTCGTTATTTTAAATGTAGGCGCGCGATTTGTGCGCCCGTTTTTTCCAAGCACGTCAGTTTGTGACAAGAACCAACCGGAGCGCAACCGCCGGGAGAATGCGGCGCGCCTTGCGTTTTTAGGTGCTATATGTGAATGGTGCCTAATGCACTAATGAAAACCTTAACTTGCCTAATAATGAAAAACGACACTTGCATTAACATTTGCTTGGTTAATTGACATTCTTTTAGCCTAACTAGACTATTTAAAGCAAGGACAAGTTGCTCATATTGAAGTAATGTAATAGTTGAATGACGTTGGATTATAAACTCGCCAAACTACTGGCCCAGTTGGTGCTAGAAAAATGTTTAAAAAATAAAAGTGAAATTCGGCATTGGGATTTCAAGCAAAACTAAGCATGAGACATGGGAGAGGATTTGTTTGCAGATGAATGCAGCATTCCCGCTTGTGTCGCGGACCCGGAAGACTGCGAGAGGCGCTGGTGTCGCTACAATCCTTTGTGAATAGGTCTTAGAGAGTTAGGAGTCCTCTCAACTTCTTTTAAGCTGTCCCAGACTTAGGTGCTACTTTTAGGGCTAAAATGCTTCGTGAATTACTCTCAGTGAAAAAAAATAGGAGTCCTAAAGTTAGGAGTGACACGCCCATTATTTTTAGGAGTTGTTCCTAAATTCGTCAGTTAGGAGCTACTTTTAGCCTTAAAATTATTTGTGAATACTGCCCCAGAACTCTGTTTGACCTCTCCCTTAAACAGCAGGACTGAAATCCTCTCTAAAATCAGAGACTGCCTTTACATATCAAAATGAATCAGATCATTCCAAAACAATGCTAGTCAGATTTATAATCAAACATCATTGCATTGCATACAGTAATTTTAAATAATGCCTGTAACCCACACATTTGACTATCATGTTGTAATCCCTCATTATTTATTCTTTTTTCATAACAATTTAATAGTTCATAGGAATTATGGAGTGCTTGGTATCAGCATGAAATTAAGAGACCATGTGACTAATAAGATAAGAGGTAATTTATGTGAGAGGAGGAGAAACAGTTATGTCCCAAACTAAAGACAATGTATAATTGGTCAGAACTCTAAGGGTTGGACGAACATCTGAGTTTAAAAACTCAGGATACGAACATAACATTAGGTTAAGACTACGGCTTAAGACTGATAAAATGGGTTTACTGATAAGACCATAAGACCAAACATTGTCATGCAAACCACCTAACTACTCATTTTACTCTTTCTCGTTCTCACTTATTTTAATTTTCTTTCTTTTCCTTAGTTCCTTTTCTTTTGCGTTGAGATTTTTGTTTGTTTTAATTATGACAGTGAATCTATAGAAGTTGGTGTCAGTGCTCTGTGATGTAGCTTTCCTGTTCTGTTCCAGTGAAGTCCTGCCAAAACTCAGCCTTGAAGGGAAACAATATTGCCTAAGTTTTATCTAATTGTGCTTGCAGGATTATCCATTTGACTATAAGTAGTAGTGTTACAATATTTATAGCTAGCTTTTCTCCTGGTCTTCATTGAGCATACAGGTCTCTTCATGTGGTAATTTCCCTACAACATAATCCCTTCTTTGAACTTGTTCGTTCCTCTTTTCTCAAAATGCTTGCTAGGAACTGTTCTTCTTCATTGAAGTTTCACATACTAATATAATATCTCAGCTCAAATTGATATTTTGCTTCAGTTATTTACTTATGTTACAAGTAGCTGCGTAATAAGCGGGATAATGTACATCCAGCTGGTTACCACAAAGAATCAGGATCAGGTCTTGTTTCACCCCGAAGGTCAATAACTGACCACATGCCATTGAATTCGCTCTGTGCACGAGAAAAATGCTAACTTCCAGCTTGAGGGCGGATGTTGGGTACTTCGGTTCCGGATGCCGTCGTTTACATCAGTGGACCCATAGATATCTATGAGTGGACTGGCTAGCTTAGCAATAAATCTAAATACATTTATCTAAAACTATGTTTGTTTGTTCATAGTCAAGTCAATCAACACAGTTTTTACACATATTTGGGTGGAGCCAGGCGCTGCTGCATTGTGAAAAGTAGCCAAGCAGTCGCTTTACAGAGTGGAGCGTTGCGTATCCATGACAACTAGATGGAAGTTTTTATGCTACTAATTATTATTTATTATTATAATATTATACCCTTTAACCAGGAGGAGCCCTTGGGGTTAGAACCTATTTTGCAAGGGAGACCTGTCTACTCTAACGCATGATTTCGACTTTTATAATAACAGTTAACGTTACCAGATAGCAGCTTGAGCACGTATCATGGCAACATGACATCATGACTTTTGCGTAAACATACAGCTATCCCCGCATGTATGCGTGTGTCTACGCCGTCAAATGTCCGAGCGAAACGAAACAAAATGTCAATCTACATCTGGGGATCATATTTTTTTCCTAGGACGGTAGGGGAAGACTCATAGCTATATGCTATTAACCCCAGTGACAGGTAGGTTTAGGGATGGGGTTGAGGTAGGTCATATTTTTATATATACAGTAATAACGTTAAGTCAACGGCATTCATAAACACGCTGAAAAGCGATTATGAATGTTGATAGCACGCCAAAAAGGGAAATACGAATTGTCGTGTCATACACACGCAATTTCATGAGCTTAGATGTTGTTGTGACTTAACGTTACCTTCAAAATTATGCAAAAACTGAGAGATGTAATATTTAAACCCCTTCTCTCTCTTGCTCTGGGGAGCTGGAGAAAAACCACTAGCCAGGCGATGAACACCATCGAGCATCGACTGTAATATTCGGCAGAGATGTCCAAGACATCTGGAGAAATATACATCCTCTATGCGTCCATCAGGCTACCGGAAACTAGACACCCCCTATCGGTTTCGCAGCCGGAAGTAGCATATGCTAACGTGCACATAGTCAATTATTCAGATTATAGCAAGCTTAACATTAAAGGTGCCCTAGAATGTTTTTTTTTTTTAAATTATTTTATAATGTTTCCTGGGTTGCCCTTGAAACATAAAAAAACAATGTTACTATGTTTTTTAGATGAAAAATAGTCAGGATTTAGAAATAAAAGGCATTTTTCCCAGCCTGATTTCAGCCTCTGCTTTGAACACTCTGTTTGAAGGGGCGTGTCTGCTTTGTGTAACCGGCCTCTGCTGCATACTTGCATATGAAATAGCTATGTATTACATGTGAAACTCTCTCGAATAATTTTACTAGCTATTATGCGTTTTTACTATTACAGCCATCGAGATTAACGAATCGTGAGATGTTTTTGAAGTATTTAGATCTATTCCCATCACATTAAATGTTAGCATTGAGGAGCATTGAGCAAGCAGAGGACAGTCTGTCGATCGCGAGGATGAAGATATTATCATTGCAACGCAGTTTCTGCTCTCTCTAGTCTAATGCTTTCACACCAATGCAGACACGATCCTGTAAATACAGTAAGTGCTTCATTGTGCAGTGTAACGTGCGTAATTGAATTCATAAAAAGTTTGGCAAATGTCCAGATAAACTCACGCTGCGTGGAAAGATTGTTCTTTGATCGCTTTCTGTATATTCTGTTTTCATCCTACTAAAAGAAATGATGTGTTGATATTTTAGTCACTGGCTTGACTTACTGATGCATAAACAGTATTGAACAATTTTGAGTGAAAGATTAACGTTACCTGTCTGAACTTGAACAACAATTAAACATCAGCTCGATCCAAGGCCAGCTCTTGACAAGTTGAGGAAACAGTCGTCGGTGAAATGTTTGGAAATATCCAGAGAAAATAAATTAACCTATTGTTTCTTCAGAGGTTCGGACGAACTAAAAAACAATTTTGTGTTCATGTGTACATCCGAACACTGATCAACTGCCATGCTTCAGCTGCGCAGTTTTGCCTGTCATTGAACATGGGCTGGCATATGCAAATGTTTGGGGTCGTACATATTAATGATCCCGACTGTTACGTCACAGTCGGTATTATGTGGAGATTCGCCTGTTTTTCAGGGGTGTTTTTCAAAAACGAGATTTAAGTAAGAAGGAGAAAACAATGGTGTTTGAGACTTGAGTATGTGTTTGAGTATGTCATGTCCATGTACTGAACTCTTGTTATTTAACCATGCCAAAATAAATTCAATTTCACATTCTAGGGCACCTTTAAAGCATTGTGCAATTTTTACTTCAAGACATTTTTCAGATTTTAAATAATTATTTTGTGTTGAACTACTTTCGTACACATCCGTATCGGGCAGACGGACTCCACCCCAGCAGAATCGAAGCGGCTGTTCTGTCGGACAACATCTCCGAGACGTTATGCACCAGATGACTGGTAAGTCAAAGTCCAAATCACAGCCCCTGTTGCCCAAACTTAACTAATATGCATAGTGTGGAGCGTTAAATAGAAACTGTGTCTATTCCTCGTTTAGTGAAGCCAAACAATACATCTAGTGCAGGATCTAGCAAAAATCTTATTGCAATTAAACCAGAAAATCTAAATGTCAGTGAACAAAAACAATTCTTAAAGCTAGGTCTTCTAAACATTAGATTGCTCACACCTAAAGCGGTTATTGTAAATTAAATGGTCACAGATAATAATTTTGATGTTCTGTGCCTTACTGAAACCTGGCTTAAACCAAATGAGTATTTCGGTCTAAATGAGTCTAGTCCACCAGGATACTGTTATAAGCCTGAGCCTCGTCTGATTGGCCGTGGCGGCGGTGTTGCAACAATCTATAAAGATATTTTTAATGTTACTCAGAAAACAGGTCACAGGTTTAATTCATTTGAAGTACTTGTGCTAAATGTTACGCTCTTAGATGTAAGAAAGAAATCCATATTATCTCTAGCCTTGGCTACTGTATATAGACCTCCGGGGCCATATGCTGAATTCCTAAAAGAGTTTGCAGACTTTCTCTCAGATCTATTGAAGAACGTCGATAAAGCAATAATTGTTGAAGATTTTAACATACACGTAGATAATACAAATGATGCTTTAGGGGCTGCGTTTACAGACTTATTAAACTCCTTTGGGGTCAAACAAAACGTCAGTGGTCCCACTCATCGTCTAAATCATACACTAGATTTAATTATATCATATGGAACCAATCCAACTGATATAGATATTATACCGCAAAGCGATGATGACTTACATAATACGTACTGCTGAAATATGTCATGTTGCGCCACGTTATAGACCAGGCAGAACAATCCTTCCAACCACTATAGATAGATTCTCAAATAGCTTACCTGATCTATCTCTGCTGCTCAGTGAACCCAAACAAACAGATGAATTAGAGGAAATGGCTAGCAGTTTAAGCACCATTTTCACTAGTACATTAGATATTGTTGCACCAATTAGATTAAAAAAGGTTAGAGAGAAAACTAAAGCACCCTGGTACAACAGAGCTATGCATGCTATCAAGAGAGAAACTCTGTATCTTAGAACGCAAATGGAAACAAACTAATTTAGAGGTCTTTAGAAAAGCGTGGAAAAACAGTATGTCACGTTATAAAAAGGGTCTAAAAATAGCCAGGGCTGAGCATCTCCGCAAACTAATAGAAAATAACCAAAATAATCCAAGGTTTTTATTTAACACCATGGCTAGACTAACAAATAAACAGACATCACCAGAGCAAAATATACCGTTACAGTTTAGTAGTAATGATTTCATGAATTACTTCAATGAGAAAATAGAAAGCATCCAAAACACAATTATAAATGTACAATCCTCTATGGTGTCTTATGATTCAACCTCAATTATGGCCCCTCTAGAACAACTACACCGCTTTACAACGATAGGACAGGAAGAGCTAAATAAACTTATCATTGCATCTAAACCAACAACATGTTTATTAGATCCAATACCCACTAAACTACTGAAAGAAGTGTTACCTGTAGTGGAAGAGCCTCTCCTCAATATTATTAACTTGTCTTTATCTTTAGGTCATGTTCCAAAAATATTCAAGCTGGCAGTAATAAAACCTCTCATTAAGAAACCGCAATTAGATCCAAATAACTTTGCAAATTACAGACCCATTTCAAATCTTCCATTTATGTCAAAATTACTAGAAAAAGTTGTGTCCGCTCAATTGTGCTCTTTTTTGCAAGAAAATGATATCTATGAAAAATTCCAGTCAGGATTCAGACCGCATCATAGTACAGAAACTGCGCTAGTTAAAATTACAAATGATTTACTTTTAGCTTCTGACCAAGGCTGTATCTCAATTCTAGTCCTACTTGATCTTAGCGCTGCGTTCGACACTATAGATCATAAAATACTCTTGGATCGACTACAAAACTACACTGGTGTTCAGGGACAGGCATTAAGCTGGTTTAGATCGTACTTATCGGACCGTTATCATTTTGTTTGTTTAAATGGGGAAAAATCAAAGATAACGTCAGTAGACTATGGAGTACCGCAAGGATCGGTTTTAGGCCCTCTGCTATTCTCAATATATATGCTGCCACTTGGTAATATTAGAAGAAAACATGGAATTAATTTCCACTGTTATGCTGACGACACTCAACTATACATTTCATCACGACCAGATGAAAACACTTACTCATCTAAATTGACAGAGTGCCTCAAAGATATAAAATGCTGGATGACGCGTAATTTCCTGCTATTAAATTCAGATAAGACGGAAGTATTACTTATTGGTCCAAAAAACTACTCACAAAACAAAACTCACAAAACTACTCTTACAATACAACTTTAATATAGATGGATGTCCCGTTACTTTATCCACTACAGTAAAAGACCTGGGTGTTATACTAGACCACAACTTGTCTTTCGAAAATCATATTTCATATGTTACAAGAACAGCCTTTTTCCACCTTAGAAACATTGCTAAGCTACGTAACATGCTATCTGTTTCTGATGCAGAAAAGTTAGTTCATGCATTTATGACCTTGAGACTAGATTACTGTAATGCTTTATTAGCTGGTTGTCCTGCATCCTCAATAAACAAGCTTTTTATCATTTTATCATCTCTACACTGGATACCTATTAGGTTCCGTATCAACTACAAAATACTACTACTAACCTATAAAGCCCTAAATGGTTTAGCTCCTATGTACTTAACGGACCTTCTTTCGCCCTACAACACACCGCGTTCTTTAAACGTACAGTCTGCAATTTTTGGCCACCAGGGGGCACTCGATCTAAATAATAACCAAAGACGTACTTTGATGACGTCGGGAAAGAGTATGGGCTCACGGGAGTTGTTGTCGCTGTCCCTGACAACCAGGGAGAGAGAAAGAGTGAATATGGAGCAAACACATCGGAACTGTCATTCCCTTCATTCCTGACTCATTCTAACTATGTATTTTTGACAATCACGTCTTTCCGAACAGAGATATAAATAAATTATCAGACCCCTATTAAATAAATATTCCATCTAGCTAGTATTAATAGAAGTTTAAAAAACACGGTCACCTTTTGTTATAAAATAATTACGTTTATACTATGATATCGTTAGTGAACTGCATATGAAGCTACTTTCTCTAGCTCAACTTAGAAGAAACAAATTTTAATTTACATTATAGCAACTATACATGAGAGCTAGCCCGTCTGCGTTTCACACATGACATAATTTCACAAAATATACAGATAGATATAGTTAACTGAATGTGTGCTTACCTGTTTATTAGAATGCAAGCGAGATCGGCATCTCTCTGTTGCCTATAGGCCTATTTAGCTTGTCAAAGCTCCTCCATTTTGAAAAATTACGTACGGGTTCGGGTCTATATTTTAAATGATCAGCCGGGTCCGGTCCGAATCTATTACTTCGGGCCCCGGGTCTGTTTAACATTGTGTGTGTAATACCCATGCGATCGGAGTGCAAAGTGCTATCTCAAGCGCGTGTCATGTTTCTATGGCAACCAGAGCAGAGCTTCCGCCAGACCGCGCTTTACATTTTGTCCTATTTTTATAATAGTATAAATGAGCCGTCTTGTTTAATCTTAAAGTTTTGGTGGTCAGATTTAGACTCAATGAAGAGCAGAGAGCACAGATATGATCAAGCTGAACAAGCAACAAGCGATCGTTATTATAGTTCAAAAGGGCAAAGTTTTATTTTTCGCAACTCATGTGAAATAATATGTGACGACAATCGGGTCCCGTCTATTACAGTTTTCAAATAATAGGCGGGTCCAGGCAGTACATTTATGATTTATGACGGGTCCGGGTCCAACTTTTGAAATGGACGACGGTCCGGGTCGTTTTCGGTGTAGCACATTACGGGTCTCTTTTGGTTCTGGCATGAATTTTTGGACCCATGAAGACCTCTAAGATGTGGCGCTCCTAACCGCGCACGCGCACAATGTCAGCGTGATAAGCTAGCAAGAGATCTTGCGCGTGCAGCCAAACCCCCCTCAAGTTTGTTGCGTCTGCAAAATGATACTGGCTAATACTTTTCCTTCGTTTGTCGTTTTCTTTGCTTTTATTGGTGGTAGTCCGGTGTTCCCCTTTGTGTTTGGCGGTTTCGCCAGGTTCCGCATGAAGTTAGAGAAAATAGAGGAGTCAAAGGTTACATGACGTGATAGACAGGCGACAAAACGGAAATAAAGAAACGGCCCGTATCTTCCGAATTAAACTATATATTTCTCCGGATTTGAAAGTTGGTGGAAACTGCCTGGATAATGTAAGTACATATCTAATGGAAATATATAACATAGATACAGTTATTTTTGCCATTTTTAAAGCAGAAAAAATACATATTGTGCCACTAAGATCACTAAATTCAAAGCTTCTGGTCATTCCTAGGATATCTAAGTCCACTAAAGGAGGGAGGGCGTTCTCGCATTTTGCTCCAAAACTCTGGAATAGCCTTCCTGATACGGTCCGAGGCTCTGACTCGCTGACACAGTTTAAAACTAGACTAAAGACGCATCTCTTTGGTCAAGCATTCACATAATGCTTACCTTTTAGTCATCTGTTATGCCATACGGAACCGTTTGCAACTGAAACTGCTTAACGCACCAGTGGGGCTCGACAGCCTTTTAGACAAACGGTTCGGCATGTTCGGCACGTATGGTTGGGTTGTGGCGAGTTTGCAAGATAGTGATTTTCTAACACCGACTCCCGTATAATGGAAATCATTATGAACATCAGCTATGCTAATTATTTCCCATCTGCCTTTCTGCTGTTATCTCGGGACGTTGTCCTAAGAAAAATGGCGTTCGTCAGGTCCAGTTTGTATCCAGCCTCTCACGGGGAATTCAGATGCCCCAACGCCTGTGAAGAGACGACTCGACGCTGGCGATATGTTATGGCGGTGTGTTACATATAAACAATATTTATATTTAATATTTATATATAAACAATATGAATGTAAGCCAGAGGAGAACTGGCCCCTACTGAGCCTGGGTTCTCCCAAGGTTTTTTCTCCATCCAATCTGATGGAGTTTTGGTTCCTTGCCACTGTTGCCTTGCTTTGCCTTGCTTTTGGCTTGCTTAGTTGGGTTTATTTAATATTTAACAATATTATTGATCTGTGTTGTACTACTTCCATGTTATCACTGTGAAGCTGCTTTGATGCAATCTGTATTGTGAAAAGCGCTATATAAATAAATGTGACTTGACTTCTCAACATTCATTTTCAAAGGAATCCCATGAAGGTCAAGTCTATGGCTGTTGCTGAAACAGGGAATCTCACCAATAAGAGAATTTAAGGAAGAGTATGAGCTGACTCTCCTCATCTTGTCGATGGTTTGCAAAGGAAAGTAGGTATTCATCATTATCAGGGCTGCCCAGAGTACTGCTGGCACTGCTACTGGTGCTCAGGTTCCCTGGAGAGAACGCTGCTGAAACACCTAGAGAACACATATAAACATAAGCATGGTCGGGAATAAAGATAAGCAATATGACCATAATATTACATCAAAATATGAGTATTTTTATTTCAAAATAACATATACATATCACAATATTCAGTACTGTGCAAAAGTCTTAAAGGATAACTCCGTGTCAATTTTAACATTGAGCTAATTTTTTTTGTACATTTGGAGTGCTGTCAGTACAGACAAAAACAAAAATCGGTGTTGCCTACATAGTTTTATCTGTCTAAAATTCGCACCCTGTTGACTTCAATGGGACATGTTCTAAACCTGCTTTTAGCCTCTTAACATCCTTGATTTGTCATTACGAGTGCACAGCCATGTGAGTCGTGTTATTAAGAGTGACCATGGTCAATCTGCCTGCAGTGAGATGTGAAAAATATGAATAAAAAATGATGTTAATTCAGCCAGCTCACATATCTCTATTTGCTTCCCGTTTTCAGTCGAAGCTAAGGGTGCTCCGATTGATCGGTCGCCGATCGCAATCGGCTCAGATAATTACTTTGGGATGTGTAATCGGCGGTCTCCTATAAAGAACGATCCAGAAAAGATGATCAGATGTACGCAAACTCGCAAGACAATTTTTTATGCGGTGGTAAAGATGGCTTCAGAAGTCTGGCAATTCTACAAGGTGTGTGAAAAAGCAATTCACTAGCAATCCATCTGCAATGTGTGTACCACGCCGCTGTCTGATTGTCAAACTGTGCAGCCTCTCTTGATCAACCCGTAGCGACCCAAGCGGTGCGTCCAAGTAAAGACTGTGCGAGCTACAGAGAACAATGTATCCACTGATCGCCACGGCAACGAGCGCTCAGCTTGAGTTCAAAAACAAACAAACACATTTTCGCGCTAGATTTCGATTTGATTTTGAATGCTCTAGTTAACTGGAGATGTTTTATTTATTTGTATTAGGTACATCCAGAGCCTCAATGTTATAAAAATTGGTGGGGGACAATCTCAATCCTTAAAGTGGCAGGACATAGGACGACTTCACTAGCTCTAAACAAATCAATCTAACCATGTGACCAGCAGTGGTGGCTTTCTTAATCTGTTTAAAATAATTCAGCAACAGTTCTTGCAAACATATATATATATATATACATATATATATACATATATATATATATATATATATATATATATATATATATATATATATATATATACACTCACCGGCCACTTTATTAGGTACCCCATGCTAGTAATGGGTTGGACCCCCTTTTGCCTTCAGAACTGCCTCAATTCTTCGTGGCATAGATTCAACAAGGTGCTGGAAGCATTCCTCAGGGAGTTTGGTCCATATTGACATGATGGCATCACACAGTTGCCGCAGATTTGTCGGCTGCACATCCATGATGCAAATCTCCCGTTCCACCACATCCCAAAGATGCTCTATTGGATTGAGATCTGGTGACTGTGGAGGCCATTTGAGTACAGCGAACTCATTGTCATGTTCAAGAAACCAGTCTGAGATGATTCCAGCTTTATGACATGGCGCATTATCCTGCTGAAAGTAGCCATCATTAGTTGGGTACATTGTGGTCATAAAGGGATGGACATGGTCAGCAACAATACTCAGGTAGGCTGTGGCGTTGCAACGATGCTCAATTGGTACCAAGGGGCCCAAAGAGTGCAAAGAAAATATTCCCCACACCATGACACCACCACCACTAGCCTGAACCGTTGATACAAGGCAGGATGGATCCATGCTTTCATGTTGTAGACGCCAAATTCTGACTCTACCATCCGAATGTCGCAACAGAAATCGAGACTCATCAGACCAGGCAACGTTTTTCCAATCTTCTATTGTCCAATTTCGATGAGCTTGTGCAAATTGTAGCCTCAGTTTCCTGTTCTTAGCTGAAAGGAGTGGCACCCGGTGTGGTCTTCTGCTGCTGTAGCCCATCTGCCTCAAAGTTCGACGTACTGTGCGTTCAGAGATGCTCTTCTGCCCACCTTGGTTGTAACGGGTGGTTATTTGAGTCACTGTTGCCCTTCTATCAGCTCGAACCAGTCTGGCCATTCTCCTCTGACCTCTGGCATCAACAAGGCATTTCCGCCCACAGAACTGCCGCTCACTGGATGTTTTTTTTTTTTCGGACCATTCTCTGTAAACCCTAGAGATGGTTGTGCGTGAAAATCCCAGTAGATTAGCAGTTTCTGAAATACTCAGACCAGCCCTTCTGGCACCAACAATCATGCCACGTTCAAAGTCACTCAAATCACCTTTCTCCCCATACTGATGCTCGGTTTGAACTGCAGGAGATTGTCTTGACCATGTCTACGTGCCTAAATGCACTGAGTTGCCGCCATGTGATTGGCTGCTTAGAAATTAAGTGTTAACGAGCAGTTGGAACAGGTGTACCTAATGAAAGTGGCCGGTGAGTGTATACACACATACACATATATATATATATATATATATATATATATATATATATATATATATATATACACATACATATATATACATATATATATATATATACACACATACATATATACACACATACATATATATACATATATATATATATATATATATATATATATATATATATATATATATATATATATATATATATATATATATTTTTACCAAAATATTGATGCTTAAGTAAGCTTTGGGAGAGAAATTAATCTAATAATCTCTATCCCCACTCTCTCTTTCTCCATTCTCTCTCTTCCTCTCTAAATGCCCACATAATCTAATCATCCCAGAAAAAAAGCAAAGTTATAGATATATACAGATATGGAAGTTGTTAGTTATTTGTATTTTTTGTTGCTGTGCACTTTACTACCTGTGGTCCTTTAAGTGTATTAGAAAAACTGATGGATGTCTGACTCAAAACATTATTTTGGCTTTAGCCTTTTTGTTGTTGCAGTTTTTAGTTAAATGTGGTCTAAAGCTAAATTTAAAGACTTAGATGTTCTGTCTTTTATTTATTTTATTTTATATTCAACAGGAAAGTTGTATGTCAAGTCCTAAGCTGCTCCCAATAACCAAGCACAAGCTGCTAAGGTAATATGCTGGACATGTTGCTTGCAAATAAATACATGATGTAAATTCATGATACATTGCCTTCTCATTAAATGTAATACTTAATGTAACATTGTTGTTAAATATAGTTTAATAATAATGCTACATGATAAATAGAAGGCTTCAAATAGACCATGTAATCGGTGACCAGTATCGGGTGATACAGCTTTCAGTAATCGGTGATCGGCCCCAAAATCCTGATCGGAGCACCCTTAGTTGAAGCCCACCAGTGACCGTTTGTTGATCTCACGGTCACTTCTAGTCCTTATCATTGTATATGATAAGGAATATCTCAAACCTTCTCCGTGTGTTTAACGTCTGATTTGAACTATCCATTTTGAGCTGATATTCTTAGAACACTACACAGTGGTAGGTTTGAGTATGATATTCACCAATGATCGTGCGCGTGAACTCGACAATTGACAACTGTGGGCTTCGAACCGAAAACAGGAAGCAAATAGAGGTATGTGAGCTGGCTGAATTAACATCTTTTTTATTCATATCTTTCACATCTACTGCAGTCAGATTGACCGTGGTCACTCTTAATAACACGACTTGCATGGCTGTAATGACTAATGACAAATCAAGGATGTTAAAAGCATGAGGTTAATGAGGCTAAAAGCAGGTTTAGAACATGCCCCATTGAAGTCAACAGGGTGCAAATTTTAAAAAGATGATAACATGGTGTAGACAACAACAGATTTTTGTCGTTTTTGTCTGTACTGACAGCACTCCAAATGTACAAAAAATGAGATCAATGTTAAAATTGACCGGAGTTCTTCTTTAAGGCCCACTGAGTCCGAAATTTTCTTATGCGTTTTGTCGTATTTGTGATTCGGTGGCTCTGAATTGTCAAAACACCTTTCAAACACCATTCAAACAGCTTTGCTACAAATGCGAAAAAAGCACAAAAATTTAACCTGATACGATTTTTTTTATGACGGACATATTTTTTAGAGGCAGTGTGTAAGCGTGATTGACATCACGTGAGGTCATATTTATTTCGTAACGTGCGAAAATTTCGGACAAGACTTCGGACTCAGTGTGCAAGGGCCTTTAGACATGTTACAGTATTCCGCCCTCTCACCCTTCCCTGGGATTACATGAATAAACAGAAAAAAAACAGACAAACTAAATCAAGAAGAACTGCACCAACATCTCCAAAGACGCTTGAAGACACCTACAGTACCTCAAAAGCTACCTGAAAAACTGTGCAAGTGTACCTGGACAATAGCTGTTTTAAATACAAAGGATGGTCACACCAAGTATTGGTGTGTACCAATGATACAAGTACCAATGATTTTTTAAAACATCCTCACTTTATAGCATTTTTACGCAAGTGCGTAAAGTTTTTCACAGTACTGTAGCTTTGCAGGTAGGTTTCTTCAAGCGTCTCAGAGACTTTAACACAGTTCTTCAGTTCTTCAGTTAGTCTGTCTCCGTTTTTTTCTGTTTCTTCATGTAACCCCAGATGGAACTCTGAATGATGGTGAGATCAGATCTCCGTGTGGAGCATACTGACTGTTGTCAGACTTCTTGTGAATTTAATAATCTCACTGGATTAATACAAATAATGTCAAAATGAATGTTTGGAAATTAAAACTGATATTTCCTACTGACACTACAGCAGACAATACACATAACTGTCTTAAAACCATTGTGTGTGTGTGCTCCAAAGACTTTTTGCACAGTACTGTAGTTCTTTTTGGCAGAAAATAAGCTTTTTAAAGTACCTGTCTTTAAATTCTTGATACCAATTTCAATACCACTACTAAGCTAACTAATGTCTTAAAGTCTTAAAGAGAAGTCCTTGTGTTGAAGACAAGTAAAAATAAATAAGTAAACAAACTAAATTCAGGCAATAGAAATGAAATAAGGATGCAAGTAAGAAATTAGACCAGCATGAAGGTGAGTAAATGTTAAATTAATTATTATTTAAGATAATTTTTATCATAAAGGTATAATCGACTATATTTACATTTATACTCGACTAAAGGCCCATTCACGCCAAGGATGATACAAGATATAGTTCTACAAATTGTTCTAAATAAAAAAGATGATCAGAGTCAACACCACAACTATATCGATAACAGGACAGAGTCAGCAATATTGTCCCAAGCAGAGCAAGTCCAAGATACATGGGAGCGGAGCGAGCTCCAGAAGAATAAAAGGAATAGGGATGACAGTGCAAGACAAGAGAGGAGCAGGCCTGGACTTTATGTGGGTGTTTTGTGTTAATTTTCTTTCTTTTTGTTATTTGTTGATTTTGTAATTAAAACGTATTTTGTAATTGAAAACTTACGTCGAATGTTCCCCGGTTCCTGCCTCCTCATTCCCTGAGCCTTTAAACCTTGTTACATTTGTACATCGGTGCTAAAATCCGGGAGAAAGGAGGAACACGCTGTCGGACAGCCCTCGCTGCTGAGGAGGATTGTGGTTCTGAGAAGATTGGGCAGCACTGAGGGGCGGGAACCGGCGTATGGGGCGGGAACCAACTTAACTTTTATACACAAAATAAACAAATAACAAAACGAAAGCAAAGCGTAGCTCCTCATGGACGACTGCCAAAAAAAAAAAAAACTGGCATAAAATCCAGGCCTGGTCCTCTCTCGTCTCCTTTTATCCTTCTGAAGCTCCTCGGTGAGACTCTGAGACAAGTGTGGCACACAGGTGACACTCATTAGCAATCACTGTTCCCATGGCTCTGGGTCCCATACTGCCTGCCACAGATATCCAACCAGAAAACACCAGACTTGTATCAGAAAAAAACTTGTATCTAAAGCGCCAGATTCGTATGAAGGTAAAAGAATAGCAATACTCAAGAGCACGTAGATGTGAATATGAGAACTTGTACAATAAATATTTGTAAGTGTATGCGAACATTTACACTCACAGCTTCAATGTAAAAACCTATAAAATAAAAATCTGAAGTTGAATGTTGAAATTTGCACTCACAGACGATAGTCACAAACCTGTATTCTGAATCTGAAGCTGCAGACAAGCAGTCACAAATGTGTAAAATGCCATTCACAGAAATACAATGACAGTCAACAACATCTAAAACATATTTGCATTTATTCTTACATTCACATTCACAGTACAACCACAAATAGTCACTTGCAACTTCTCCAAATCTGTCACTTCAAATTCAAATTTCGCGCTTTGACTTTTGCTACTCTTTTCACAATATATGAGGTGCAAAACTAACTTGCAACTCAGTGGCGGCGAGAGCGTAGGTGAGCGGGAGCGGGGGTGTTCAAAGGAGCCATTTATTGTTGGCGCCAAGCCAGTGAAATGGGAATTTTATTGTACGCGAAGATGTCAAAACCCGTCTTCTCGTGGATATTCTGAAAGGCTAACATGGCTTAATGCATTAGACTGATTTAAAGTGTAATGAAGCATAAATAAAGCATACAGAAAAGCAACTGGGCAGAATATGAAAACTGCAACTCGTTTAATTGTACGTTAAGCATTTTCCTCTCATAGAAAACCAAGAAAACGCTCAATGAGGCTTAATGGACCAACAGTTATAAAAAAAAAATAACATAACACAATTCGTTATACATTATTAATAAAACACAGGCAGCTGGTTTATTTGCACTGAACACAAATTTGCTTTCTTTTGTCATATTCTGTTCTCAGTATGCTTTTCTGTCAGTATACATTATTAATAATAGTATTTACTAAGTTTTATAATACTCATTTGTTTCTTTTTAAAGGGCCGTTCGGTAACTCTAGCCACTTATTCGCTGATTTTCACTTTTCTTGTAGCATGTTTTCTCAACAAGCTCCCCCTACAGTTGTGGTGCGAATATTTCACAAGACAGTCGTAAATTCACTTGCGGCGCGCTCTTCCCCCTTTCTACCATAGACAAGCTCATGTGCTTTTGTTATTGTCGGATCCGGTGTGTTGAACAAATGAGTCCAGATAGTCCAACTTTATCGTGTGGAGCTATGTCTGACCGAGGAAGGGTAATATATCAAACACAGCATCATTTAACATTGACGTGTACATTTTTGTATTCTGTTATCAAGCATAATCCGTAAGGGGTGGCCGGATGAATCTAGCAAACATTGCCGCTTATTCTTATCTTAGTTATAGATTAATCTAACTTTGCCAAGTGAACTGTTTGACCACTTTCTCCTGTTAGACCAGCAGTTGTTGGGGAAATCAGTCACTTTGAAATAATCATACTTATATTTTTCCAAAACACACTTCAAGATACATTTGGATTGTGGATTACAAAAGGTGGATGGCTGACAACTAAAGTGATATTTGACAGATTGTATACAGGGCCTACTCAAGCTGGCCCAGCCTGGTTTTACAAATCAAGCTTTGAAAACATCAAAATGCCAAGAAAAGGTGAGGATGACTCTGTCTCATTGCCTGTGGTTCAGGAGATGCTTGAACAACTTGAGACTTATTTTAAAGAACTTCTTGATCAACAAGAGAAGAGTTTCAAATCTTGTGTTCAAGTGATAGTCGACTCTGTGTGTTTCGCATGGACAATCATTTTAAAGATGTCCAAAGAGTGACTAAAGACGTTCAGGACTTAAAAACAAGTCTACAGTTTTCTCAGGCTGAAGTAGATGAGATAAAAGCTAAATCAAGCAAGACGGCAGAAAAACATCAAGCCATTGCAGAAAGTTTTGGCGAATACCAGGCTTCTTTAAACACCTTGACAGGTAATCTGGATTACATGGATAACATATCAAGAAAAAAGAATGTTGTGATCGATGGAGTTCCTGATGCAAAGTCTGAAACATGGATTGAAATCCGAAGCAAACGTGAAGAAACTTTTTCTGGAGCATCTTAAAATAGAACCAAAGCATATTCAATTTTAAAGACGACTTCGAATTGGGAAATATGATTCTACTGGTTGAACCAAGATCTATTCTGATTGAACTTCTTCAGATACAAGGACAAACAAGAAATACTAAAGAGAGCAAAGTTCCTAAAAGGCACAAACATCTATATCAATGAGGATTACTCTGACAAGGTCCGCACGAAGCGAAAGGAACTGTTACCAAAACTTAGAGAAGAGAGGAAAAAGGGGAACATCGCCTTTCTAAATTATGACCAACTGATTGTACATCCTCCTCGATCCAGTTGAAATGCCTTACATGTAAAGGTATTTTACTGTTGTCTTTGTTTTGTTTGTTTTTTTCCTTTTTTTCTTATGTCATTTTTACACAGTTTCTCTACAGGTAATTTGGTCTTTAATAGTTGATATTGATGAGGAAAGATACTACAATGACCTGGTTGACCCAGATAAAAATAGTTTAAACTTAAGGTCGAGAGATACGTCATTATTATAATCAAGTTGAATTTAATGCACTGTTCAAAAGTAAATTAAATTATAATGTGGACATGTTTTCCGCTTTTCATTTGAATACCCGCAGTCTACCTAAGCTGGGGTAGACCTAACCAGTCTACCCCAGCAGAATCGGAGCGGGTGTTCTGTCGCGACAACATCTCCGAGACGCTGACGCACCAGATGACTAGTAAGTCAAAGTCCAAATCACAGCCTCTGTTGTCCAAACTTAACCAATATGCATAGTGTGGAGCGTTATATAGAAACTGTGTCCATTCCACATTTAGTGAAGCCAAACAATAAATCTAGTGTAGGATCTAGCAAAAATCTTATTGTAATTAAACCAGAAAATCTAAATATCAATGAACAAAAACAATTTTTTAAAGCTAGGTCTTCTAAACATTAGATTCGCTCACACCTAAGGCGGTTATTGTAAATGAAATGGTCACAGATAATAATTTTGATGTTCTGTGCCTTACAAAAACCTGGCTTAAACCAAATGAATATTTCGGTCTAAATGAGTCTAGTCCACCAGGATACTGTTATAAGCATGAGCCTCATCTGATCGGCTGTGGCGGCGGTGTTACAACAATCTATAAATATATTTTTAACATTACTCAGAAAACAGGTCACAGGTTTAATTCATTTGAAGTACTTGTGCTAAATGTTACGCTTTTAGATGTAAGAAAGAAATCCATATTATCTCTAGCCCTGGCTACTATATATAGACCTCCAGGGCCATATGCTGAATTCTTAAAAGAGTTTGCAGACTTTCTCTCGGATCTATTGGTGAATGTCGATAAAGCAATGATTGTTGGAGATTTTAACATACACGTATAACACAAATCATGCTTTAGGGCTGCGTTTACATACTTATTAAACTCCTTTGGGGTCAAACAAAACGTCAGTGGCCTAGAATTTAATTATATCATATGGAACCAGTCCAACTGATATGGATATTATACCGCAAAGCGATGATGTCACTGATCATTACATGGTGACTTGCATAATACGTACTGCTGAAATATGTCATGTTGCGCCACTATATAGACCAGGCAGAACAATCCTTCCAACCACTATAGATAGATTCTCAAATAGCTTACCTGATCTAAGCTGCTAAGTGAACCCAAACAAACAGATGAATTAGAGGAAATGACTAGCAGTTTGAGCAGCATTTTCACTAGTACATTAGATATTGTTGCACCAATTAGATTAAAAAGGTTACAGAGAAAATTAAAGCACCCTGGTACAACAGTGCTATGCATGCTATCAAAAGAGAAACTCGCAACTTAGAGCGTAAATGGAAACAAACTAATTTAGAGGTCTTTAGAATCGTGTGGAAAGACAGTATGTCACGTTATAAAAAGGCTCTAAAAACAGCCAGGGTTGAGCATCTCCGCAAACTAATAGAAAATAACCAAAATAATCCAAGGTTTTTATTTAACACAGTGGCTAGACTAACAAATAAACAGACGTCACCAGAGCTAAATATACTGTTACAGTTTAGTAGTAATGATTTTATGAACTACTTCAATGAGAAAATAGAAAGCATCCAATACACAATTATAAATGTACAATCCTCTATGGTGTCTTATGATTCACCCTCAATTATGGCCCCTCTAGAACAACTACACCGCTTTACAATGATAGGACAGGAAGAGCTAAATAAACTTATCATTGCATCTATACCAACAACATGTTTATTAGATCCAATACCCACTGAAACTACTGAAAGAAGTGTTACCTGTAGTGGAAGAGCCTCTCCTCAATATTATTAACTCGTCTTTATCTTTAGGTCATGTTACAAAAATATTCAAGCTGGCAGTAATAAAACCTCTCATTAAGAAACCACAATTAGATTCAAATAACTTAGCAAATTACAGACCCATTTCAAATCTTCCATTTATGTCCAAAATACTAGAAAAAGTTGTGTCCGCTCAAATTGTGCTCTTTTTTGCAAAAAAAATATATCTATGAAAAATTCCAGTCAGGATTCAGACCGCATCATAGTACAGAAACCGCACTAGTTAAAATTACAAATGATTTACTTTTAGCTTCTGACCAAGGCTGTATCTCAATACTAGTCCTACTTGATATTAGCGCTGCGTTCAACACTATAGATCATAAAATACTCTTGGATCGACTACAAAACTACACTGGTGTTCAGGGACAGGCATTAAGCTGGTTTAGATCGTACTTATCGGACCGTTATCATTTTGTTTGTTTAAATGGGGAAAAATCCCAAAGATAACGCCAGTAGACTATGGAGTACCGCAAGGATCGGTTTTAGGCCCTCTGCTATTCTCAATATATATGCTGCCATTTGGTAATATTATAAGAAAACCTGGAATTAATTTCCACTTTTATGCTGACGACACTCAACTATATATTTCATCACGACCAGACGAAAACACTAACTCATCTAAATTGACTCATCTAAAGTGTCTCAAAGATATAAAATGCTGGATGACGCGTAATTTCCTGCTATTAAATTCAGATAAAACGGAGGTATTACTTATTGGTCCAAAAAACTACTCACAAAACCTCCTACAATACAACTTTAATATAGATGGATGTCCTGTTACTTTATCCATTACAGAAAGGCCTTGTTGACACTGCATGGTTCAAGTGACCCAGATCCGATTTTTTCCTCTCAGATCGGATATGACCGGTGAACGTGTAAGCAGGAAAAAAACGCATGGATTCCGATTTTCTCAGATCGGATGCAGGCCTCATTCATAAGTGGTAATAAATCGGATATGAATCGGATTACGTGCATTTGCGTGTGCCATGTAAGCAGACAAATCAGATATTCCCCAGTAAATGCGAGTCGTCCGTCATTAAAAATTGTGCGATTACAGGCGCGATGGAAGAAAGGATACACACAGTGGAGCAATGCGGAGGTTTCATGTCTTTTGAGTGTTTGGGGCGAAGAGTGCAGGCAAAAATGCAGGGTTGTTACAGAAATAAATCCTTATTTGAAGACATTTAACGAGATATGAGGCATCGTTTTAAGTGCTCGTGGCTACAGTGCCTCTCCTCTCCTCTTTTTCTCCGCCGTACGGGACCAATGTTTTGATGACTTTTCAAAATATTGTGGAAAGAAAACACTGGATAATTTTATTCACATCTGTATCCATTGCATTTCGTGCTGTTTTACTTAATTTCCCGGGTCAAAACGTATTTGGTAGTTTCAGCAGTGTATAATGTAAATGCAAAAATCGAATATGGGTCATTTTTAAAAGATGATGTAAGCAGGTTGTCAAAAAAATCGGATATAGTCAGAAAATCGGATTTGGGCATCAAGATCTGCAGTGTAAATGCAGCCTAAAAGACCTGGGTGTTATACTAGACCGCAACTTGTCTTTCGAAAATCATATTTCATATGTTACAAGAACAGCCTTTTTTCACCTTAGAAACATTGCTAAGCTGCGCAACATGCTATCTGTCTCTGATGCAGAAAAGTTTGTTCATGCATTTATGACCTCGAGACTAGATTACTGTAATGCTTTATTAGCCGGTTGTCCTGCATCCTCAATAAACAAGCTACAGTTAGTCCAAAATGCAGCTGCTAGAGTTCTTACTAGGTAGAAAATATGATCATATAACACCGATTTTATCATCTCTACACTGGTTACCTATTAAGTTCCGTATCAACTACAAAATACTACTTCTGACCTATAAAGCCCTAAACGGTTTAGCTCCAATGTACTTAACGGACCTTCTTTCGCCCTACAATCCACCGCGTTCCTTAAGATCACTAAATTCAAGGCTTCTGGTCATTCCTAGGATATCTAAGTCCACTAAAGGAGGGAGGGCGTTCTCGCATTTAGCTCCAAAACTCTGGAATAGCCTTCCCGATACAGTCCCAGGCTCTGACTCGCTGACACAGTTTAAAACTAGACTAAAAACGCATCTCTTTAGTCAAGCATTCACATAATGCTTACCTTTTATTCCTCTGTTATGCCATACGGAACCGTTTGCCACTGAAACTGCTTAACGCACCAGTGGGGCTCGACAGCCTTTTAGACAAACAGGTCGCGCGCGTATGGTTGGGTTGCGAGAATTTGTGAGATAGTGATTTTCCAACACCGACTCCTGTATAATGGAAATCATTATGAACATCAGCTATGCTAATTATTTCCCATCTGCCTTTCTGCTGTTATCTCGGGACGTTTGTCCCGAGAAAATGGCGTTCGTCAGGTCCAGTTTGTATCCAGCCTCTCACGGGGATTTCAGATGCCCCAACGGCCTGTGATGAGAAGACCAACGCCTGTGAAGAGACGACTCAACGCCGGCGATATGTTATGGCTCCGTGTTATATATAAACAATATTTATATTTAATATTTATATATAAACAATATGAATGTGAGCCAGAGGAGAACTGGTCCCCAACTGAGCCTGGGTTCTCCCAAGGTTTTTTTCTCCATCCAATCTGATGGAGTTTTGGTTCCTTGCAACTGTTGCCTTGCTTTGGCCTTGCTTAGTTGGGGTTATTTAATATTTAACAATATTATTGATCAGTGTTGTACTACTTTCATGTTATCACTGTGAAGCTGCTTTGATACAATCTGTATTGTAAAAAGCGCTATATAAATAAATGTGACTTGACTTGACCTAAGAATTTTGACTTACTTATACAGTTTCTATAAACTTTAGAACATCAGTTTTCTGTGCTTGCCTTGACTGAAACGTGGCTAAATGAGGACATCAGACAAATTTACTCCTTACCTCAATACAATGCAGTGCATTTTTGTAGAACTTAATAGAAAGGGTGGTGGAGTTTCCCTTTTTATTCATAATGATTTTGAATTTTTTGAAAGGAAAGATCATTTTTCTGAAACTGATGCAGAAGCAGCTTTTATAGAAATTCCAAAATGTGGGTGTTTTGGGGGTCAAACTGTAATTATTGGTTGCATTTATCGACCACCTGACAATGATATTGACATTTATGATGGTGTAATGCTTACTGATATTTCAGACCATCTCCCTGTATTTCTTTTTTACAAATTCTCAGCAAAAAAGCCAACCTATACTATGAAACATCGTAGACTTACTTCTGAATCTGTTGAGTCTTTCAAAAGATCATTGGCTGAGACATCATGGAATCATGTTTTCGAACACCAGGATACCGAAACAGCTTATCAGACATTTATGAAAATATTTTCATCTTTGTTTAATAAATATTTTCCTTTGGTACAAAGTAGAAGTAAAAACAGAAGTATTTCTAAGCCATGGTTTACACCTGCATCAAGAAAATCCTCCATTATTAAAAATAAGTTGTAAAAAATCTCTCATTAGCCACTAAAGCGTACTATAAAAAATATAAAAACAAATTCAGTAAAGTTCTAAAAGATGCCAAGAAAAAATATTTTTCTGAGAAGTTGGGAAATTCTTGTGAAAATATAAAAAAGACCTGGAATGTTATAAATGAATTATTAAATAAAAAACAAACAACTCAAGGAATTCCAGATCAGTTATCCAAATGGTATAGATAATTATCAAAACCCTATCGATATAGCAAACTGTTTCAATGATTTCTTTGTGAATGTTGGTCCTTCACTGGCAAAAAATAATTACGAATACAGGAAAATTTACTTCTCAACTTTTTGATTTGCCATATCCTTGCTTAAATAAATTTGATCCTCCAACTTCTAATGAAGTGCTTGAAATTATATTAAAGATTAAGGACACAGCTCCAGGACATGATGAAATTAGAGCTAGTCTTATAAAGAAAGTAGTTGTCTCTATTATTGAGCCTGTAACTTATGTTCTCTCTTTGTCACTCAAAATAGGCGTTGTACCAAGAGACTTCAAATTAACTAAAGTAAATCCCTTGTTTAAATCTGTGAATTCACATGTTTAACAATTATTGACCTATTTCACTATTACCTTTGTTTCTAAAATACTCGAACAATTAGTTTATAAAAGGATATTAAAACACTTGACAGCAAATTTGATCTTATGTGATCACCAGTATGGTTTCAGAGAGAACATGTCTACGGAAATGGCTCTTTTATAGTGTGTCGATAAAATTACAAAAAATCTGCATGTGAAAATTAACAATATTGGTATATTTGTAGACTTGTCGAAAAGCATTCGACACTGTAAATCATAATATTCTTTAAGCAAAATTAGAAAATTATGGCATTAAACATATACTGTAGCCTTAACTTGGGTATACAAAACTATTTGGAAGAGTGAGAGTAATTTGTTTATGTTAACAATCTGAGCTCAAATAGAAGAAAACTTTTATGTGGGGTACCGCAGGGGTCCATTTTGGGACATCTATTATTTCTAATTTATATCAATGATTTAAGAGTTGTATGTAAAAATGTTATGCCACTCATGTTTGCAGATGATACAGTACATGTCTTCCATTATCTCATTCTAACATTGACACATTAATAAGAGAAGCAAATGAAGAATTACGAAATATTTCTAAATGGTTTAAGTTAATCAACTTTCTCTTATTATACAAAAAAATAATTTTATGATTTTTAGTAACAAAAATAAAGTAGATTTTCAGGACATTGAGGTATCATTTGATGGTTTAAAAATTAGCCAAGTGAACCAAATAAAATTTTTAGGCCTCATTGTCGACCAAAAACTAACCTGGAAATATCATATTTAACATGTTTGCAGAAAAATAACGAAATCTGTTGGTATATTGAGTAGAGTTCGCTCTTTGATATTTCATGTATGAAAACATTATATTATAGTTTAATTTATCCCCACATTCTGTACTGTAATATTGTTTGGGGTGCAACAAGTAAAACATATTTAAATAAGATTTTATTAATACAAAATAAATTCTTGAGAATTATGAGTAATTCAAATAGATTGTCATCATCTGTTCCGCTATTTATCAGAGGTGTCAAGTAACGAAGTAAAAATACTTGCTTACCTTACTTAAGTAGACATTTTGGGTATCTATACTTTTACTAGAGTAATTATTTTTCAGCCTACTTTTTACTTCTACTTCTTACATTTTCACACAATTATCGGTACTTTCTACTCCTTACATTTTAAAAATAGCCTCGTTACTCCCATTTAATTTCGGCATTTTTGTCATTCCGGCTTGTCATCATTAAAAAAATATGACCAATAAAACACACGGAGAATAGATCTGAGTCCCGCCCCCTGAACATACATCGCTAAACTGATTGGCTTTGTGTTTTCTTTCTAACTTGTGAGAGGCTATAGTTACATTTGGTTGTGCGAAGCGGCAAAACTCCTCCGAAGGAAACCTAGAGATGCGGTAAGTGACGGAGAAATAGTCGAGAATGCGGGTAGAATCGCGTCAAATATTGATTTGGGGACAGACGTTTTTACAATACTGTAAGACAATCGCGGGATATGTGGCAAAGATAATCGCTAGTGTATGTGCGCGCGCACGCGCGTGTGTATAGAGAGAGAGTGTGTGTGTGTGTGTGTGTGTGTGTGTGTGTGTGTGTGTGTGAGAGAGAGAGAGCGAGAGAAGAGAGTGTGTGTGTGTGAGAGAGAGAGAGAGAGAGAGAGAGAGAGGGACAGAGTGGGTTAGTGTGAGATGAGAGAGTGTTTGTGTGTGTGCGTGTGTGTGTGTGTGTGTGTGTGTGTGTGTGAGAGAGAGAGAGAGAGAGAGAGAGAGAGAGAGGGAAGAGAAGAGTGTGTTAGTGTGAGATAGATGGATAGAGAGAGTGTGTGTGTGTGTGAGAGAGAGTGTGTGTGTGTGTGTGTGTGTGTGTGTGTGCGTGTGTGTGTGTGTGTGTGTGTGTGTGTGTGTGTGTGTGTGTGTGTGTTTGCAACCCTACATTATAGGGTCAAAATATCCCCACAAAGATGGCAATATTCAAAATCCTTGTCCTTGTGGGGAATTCTTTTATTTTTTTTTTTTGAAAATGTAAAAATGCAGAAAGTTTTCTGTGCTTCATGAAACACATGGTACACATATATGGTTACTACTGAGCATGTATTTGCATTGTACTAAAATTGAAATAAAACTGAAATTCATTTTCTATGAGCATATAAGCGGCTGAAACAGGTAGCCTTGCATTTTTGCATCCCAAATTTTTCAACTAACATTTTATTATAACATTATAGTCATAATGGCCTTTAGAAAAATGTTTTTTTTTTTTTTTTTTTTTGAGAAGGTGATAGGACCCTGTGGCACAGTCTAAGCTTTTGTCCTTAAAGGGATAGTTCACTTTGAAATTAATTTTTGATATGTTTTATCTTACCTCAAGGGCATCCAAGATGTAGGTGTCTATGTTTCCACAGTATTTTAAATTTTGATATTTTTAGGTCAAACCGTTCTTGTCTGTCAGTCATATAATGGAGGTCTATGGTCACCACCTCAAAGAGCATGCACAGAGAAGTCCAGATTAAACATGATTTAATGACTCGTCAATGTAAATACACACTGATGGCCTAAGACACGAAACGAGTGGTTTGTGTGAGAAAACGAACAGTATTTATATCCTTTTTACCTGTTGTAACCACAGCCACGTCCAAGTGATCTAAATACTGTTCGTTTTCTCACACAAACCGCTCGTTTCAGTGTCTTAGGCCATCAATCTGTACTTACATTTACGAGTCATTAAATCATGTTTAATCTGGACTTCTCTGTGCATGCTCTTTGAGGTGGTGACCATAGACCTGCATTATAATAGCAGTATCTCAGGTCAGTCAGTCATATTATGACTGACAGACAAGAGCGCTTTGCCCTAAAAATATCAAAATTGAAAATACTGCGGAAACAAAGACACCTACATCTTCGAGGTAAGCTAAAACATATAAAAAATTAATTTCAAATGAACTATCCCTTTACAGGAATTTTTTTCCTTACATTACTTTTACTTTTTTACTTTAAGTAGTTTTTGAAACCAGTACTTTTATACTTTTACTTGAGTAAAAAGCTTGAGTTGATGCTTCAACTTCTACAGAAGTATTTTTAAACCCTAGTATCTATACTTTTACTTAAGTAATGAATGTGAATACTTTTGACACCTCTGCTATTTATAAAATATAACATCTTGACAATATTTAATGTTAACATCTATTGCATACATATTTTTATGTATAAGTATGTGAATATGACAAATAATATGCCCAGAGCTTTTAATAATTTTTTCATGTATTCTTCGGATGTTCATGTCTATTCCACAAGGCGTTGTAAAGATTTTTTTTCTTCCCTTTTGGGGAAGCTAATCAATCTACAGCTAATCAATCTACACTGAAATACAGAGGACCTTCCCTCAGGAATCATTTAGACCCTGTTTTTAAGATTAAAATCACTATAAACTCTTTCAAAAGAGAGCTGAAAAAAATGTTAACATATAATTAAGATTATTTTGTTAATTTGTTGTATTAAAATGATTGATGTATTGATTGTATTGTCTTGCTTGATCATGTAATTTTATGTCCCTTTTAATGAGATTTTGGGGAAGTGGTTTTATAAGACCTCATTGGTCTTCTCACTCTCTTCCGCACAGTGTGTTTTTTCTTCGTTAATGGATTTGAAAAGTTGTATTTTAAATGTTATATGTGCAAATAAATAAAATCAAAAAATCAAATCAAATCTACCCCCAAAGGAAGTGTAATAAAGTTTATCTTATAATAGTACAGACAAAGCTCACGTTGCAGTCTTTTCTAATGTAGACAGGATTCATTATTGGTTACAATCAATGTTTTACATGTTAGTATAGAACATTCATAGATCATAACAGAGTCGACCAAAGTATAAACAATTATGACACAGAAATGCTGTACTTTAGCTCTCGCCATTCCGTAAAAGCACTACCAATATTTATTCTTGTGCTGTCCCTCGCTCGGACAACAGCTTTCTTCTCCCTCACCTCCTCCACCGAGTACCATCTACTTTTTCTCTTCACTGGAGCTTGTGAAGCATTATCCATCATTGCGTGTTGGTTCTTTTAGCTAGTATCGAGCTTGAGGGGGGCGTGTGTGTTTCGAATAGCCGTAAAGCAGTTTGTGTTTCTCGCTTTCTTGTTTGTTCTCGCTTCACAAGATTTCCTATTTCCAATTTACCGGGCGGCAGTCCTCATGTTGCAAGGCCGGTTTTCCACCTGGGAACGCTGGAGAGTTCCTTTTTTTATGGAAAGTCGCCATTCTCACCAGAACTGGTTATTTAAACATCCAAATGATTGCTAAATGGATTTATTAAGTGGAAAAAGTTGCCAAGTGCTGCTTTAATATCAGTAATGCATTAAGCCATGTTAGTGTTTCAGAACATCCTTGAGGAGGTTTCGCGACATAGTCCCTTGGCTAGGCGCCAACCAATAAAAAAGGCTTGTTTGAACACCCGCTCCCGCCCCGATTTCTCTCTCGCCACTACTGAGTTACAACGCAAAGAGTAGAAAAAGTCAAGTCACGAAATTTTTACTTGTAGTGACAGATTTGAGAAGTTGCAAGTGCCAATTTGAGGTTGTATGAATGTTGAACAAATTTTAATGTTAGAAGTGCAAATTTGTATTCAGAGTTTGTGTCTGTCCTTGTATCTTTGTGAATGACATTTTGCACATTTGTGACTGCTTGTCTGCAGCTTCAAATTCAGAAGACTATTGTCTGCGAGTGCAAATCTCAGCGTACACGTACAAATATTTATTGTACAAGTTCTCAAATTAACATCTATGTGCTCTCAAGTTTAGCTATTAATTTACCTTCACAATATCACGTGTTGATGTGGAAGCTAAAATAGTCATCATTTCAGTTATCTTTAAAGTTCTTGTTCTTGGTGTGAAAAGGCCTGTGAAAAGGAGTAGTTCCAAGGCTCAAAATTGCGACCATTTTGGTCGCATATGCTCCTGAATTTTAACCTGTGCGACCTAAAAATATATTTGGGAGCATTAGTGCAAGTGCAAATAATGGTTGTGGTGCGACCTCTACAAAAAGTTCGCAAATTACTGTGTACCTTCTGTGCGCTGATACGCGGTAGCCGTACCATCATTCTATACAACATACATAACCAATCAAACTTCATCCTTACGTTCTTAACTTTAAAGCAGATTTTAGATTGGTTAATATTAGCTGTCAATCACTCCCTTTCGTGGCGCTCCGTTGTCAAGTGACAGGAGTCGACTACCATGCAAAATTAAGGCTGGAGAAGAATGAAACGAACGCTGACAGATTTCTGTCACATAAAGCGCTAAACGTAAATTAACACCGCATACACCATCGCCAAAGAAGAGCTTGCCTTCACTAAATTTAAACCCATGTTGCAGCTCATTAAAAAGAACAGAGTTTGTGATTAACATGACGCATGCAAATGAGAAATCATGTGCCAATATCATCGGGGTCATAGCAGATACTAATAGCGAGAACACCGCAGTTAAATTGTCGTCAGCTCAGTACATCTCTTTCATTATCGATGGAGACACCGATAATGGATGGGGACACCAAATTAATTTTTGGTGGGTGCTCCTAAATTTTGCTGGTGCTCCTAACTTTTTGAAGTTGGGAACACCAGTGCTACCAAGTAAAAAAGTTAATTTAGAGCCCTGAGTTCACTTTTAAAAAAAACTTTTGCTGATAATTTTCTCACCCCCATGTCATGACAGGGGGTGAGTGAGTTATCAGCAAAAGGTTTTTAAAAGTGAACTGCTAGACAGGCATTTTTAACAAAATCATGTGTGCATTTGACCTTTTAGGTGTGCACCTAAGCTCAAAGTATCCTTTACTTGTCCAAATTCCACATCTCAGAGAAATAGCATAAAATAGTGTGCAATTACCCGGACTAAGTTTTCTTTTCTGGCTTATTACACTTTTAATGAGGCATTTTAATGCAACATGATTTTTAGCAATCACATTGAACCAAATGTTATGAATGTAATATAAAATTTTCTTTTCAACATTATACCTGCTGACTTCTAGCTGAGAATAAGGAGTATTCAGGCTTAGTGATTTAGAGTGGAGTTTGACTCACCCTCCTCGTTGAGGTTGAGGTTCTGAAGGCTCTTATTGAGGGGTTCGAGAGGTGGTGGCAGCTCTAAGGTTTGTGTCAGGAGTTCACTGATCTTAAACGAAGGATGCCAGGACTGTCCCTGCCCGGGGTAACATTCCCTGTCTCTACATAAACAAAAAAATGTCAGTGGCAGCCAGACATAAAAGATAAACAATGGACCATGACTATGGTTAAGAAAAGCATACTACTAATTATACATTATGTGCACAGTACAGTATGTCAATTTTCTGTATTTATAGAATATCTGCCCAACCAATTATATTTGGCAAAACACACACTTAAAATTCTAATACCAATGTGTTGAATGAACAAGTATCAATATCAACCACATATTTTAATATCTACTCTTTGGCTTAAACATCATTATAATTTGACAATTTAGCATCCCTTCATTTGAAATGTGGCATATATTTAGTATATTGAGCAGTATACATTAAATGTATGGTAGGCTGGAATTTTATATAAAAAAAAAAAAAAAAAAACTTTGTTCCAAATTTGTTTAAACTTTCTGTACATCAATGCATAATTAAATATAAGTACTCTGAAAAAGAAAGTATAAAAATCGAGTGCTCGTATGAGACCTTCTCACGTCTGTTTATAAGACAGCTCATTATTTCCATTCACTTCACCCCCTCCTTTCTGGGCTCCTTCCAAAGCCACGCCCCAAAACACGAACTCCGACAGCGGAGAGGAAGGAGCGCAGTGCATGTAGTGACATCATGTCAGAACCACGTCCACATGTAATAAAAAATCTATCTTTATAATTATGAAGATAAACAGATAAGATGTATTTTACAGTAGTACTCACTATCAAGCTATTGGTAAAGTTTTAAATATATATTTATTGATTCGATAACAAGCTAGTCATCTATAGCCTAAGGCAAAGCTAAAAACAAGTTGCATGATACACGTTTCTCCATTGCCATCATTTACACTGTGATGAAGATGAATTTCGTGTAAGATTCATAATATACATGGTGTTCGCCATGTAGAGTTTCCATGAAAGCATTGTTGACTCTGATGAGGACAGTGGGGTTAATAGCATTTATAAGTCTTCCCCTACCATCCTAGGAAAAAAAAATATTGCTCCCCAGATGTAGATCTACATTTTGCTTCGTTTCGCTCTGACATTTAACGGCGTGTACACACGCATACACGCAGATAGCTCAAAATGCGTATAGATAACACACCACTTGACTTGAAAGTGGCGTGTATGTTTTACGCAAAAGTAATGTTGTCACTCCAGAGACAAGTAGCCTACCGCATCGTCAGTGTGAGGACAGATCCGTGGTCGAGGGCGAAGCAGAGGAGGTCGTGCAAGAGGCCGTGCAACTAGGGTCCAGAGGAAGTAGAGGCCAGGGGCGGGGTGAGTCAAAGTGCAGGGCAAGGAGCACTTCTTGGAAAAGAGGACCTGCGTCGAGTTTTGCTTCTTCAAGCTCAAACAAGGGCATGTGAACAGGTATCTGGATACGCGCAGAATGGGCAGGTCCTGTGTGGCAAAAGGGTGGTTGCCATGGTTCCGAGAGAGTGACAGTTGCCTAAGCCAATCCGTTGTTTCGTCCAGGTTTGAAATAATGAGCTGTGTTTAGTGCAGATTAAACGGTCTAGAGTCACTCGATTTTTATACTCTTTTTATCAGAGTATTTACATTTTAATTATGCATTGATATATATATATATATATATATATATATATATACTGTATATATACTATATATATATATATATATATATATATATATATATATATATATATATATACTATATATATATATATATATATATATATATACTATATATATATATATATATATATATATATATATATATATATATATATATATATATATATATATATATATATATATATATATACTATATATATATATATATATATCTATATATATATATATATATATATATATATATATATACTATATATATATATATATATACTATATATATATATATATATATATATGTATATACTATATATAAATATATATATACTATATATATATATATATATATATATATATATATATATATATATATATATATATATACTATATATATATATATATATATACTGTATATATATATATACAGTATATATATATATATGTATATACTATATATAAATATATATATACTATATATATATATATATATATATATATACTATATATATATATATATATACTGTATATATATATATATATATATATATATATATATATATATATATATACTATGTCCATACTTATACATATATATATATATATATATATATATATATATATATATATATATATATATCTGTATATATATATATTTCAAAAGAAAGAGTTTTTTTATAAAATTACTACCTACACGGCCCCTTCAGATCAGTCTGTTCATTTTTTTCAATTTCAAAAATTTTCCTTCTATTATAATCACTGGGAAAACCGATAAATCTAAAATATTTTACAGAAATCATTTCCTGTGGAATTTGCAGGTGAAGGCACAGCATAGTTCTTCTCTTCCTCCAGTGAACTGTCAGAGCCACAGTACAAAAATTTACTCTCATACTGCTGAGCCACTCAGGTGACTACGAGAGCAACAACCAGCTCCTAAAACAAAAATGCAGGAAAAACAAAAGTTTACTGAAAGTGACAACCGTACATCGACAATAGGTCGAGTGCCACTATAGGTCAGCATGAGTCAATATAGAGTAATCAAGAGTCAATATAGATCAAAATGTGCCCAGTTCCCAGCAAGCATCAGGAGCAAAGAGGGTCACTACAGGGTGAGTCACTTTAATAATCAGGGCACAAGCCCTGAAGGGCACAGCCCTATCCTTTCCGTCTGGGCCAAGCCCTGAAGGGCGCGAGCCCTATTGTTGCTGGATCTGTTGGGCCGGCCTGGAGGGCGCGAGCCCTCCTGTTTCCTTCCGATTATTCCTTTCAGGCCCAAGCCCTGAAGGACGCGCAGAGCCCTATCTGTCCTTCCGATCGTGGGGCCCAGGCCCTGAAAGGGCGCAAGAGCTTGCCTCCTGTTTACTCCGATTTTGCTCAGGCCCAAGCCCTGAAAGGGCGCAGAGCCACCTTATATTTATTTCCGATTATTTTAGCCACACCCTGAAAGACGCAGCCCTATTGTTTCTGTTTATTTTTTTCTATTTTTTCTGCTAGCGACTCTGGGGCACTTTGGGGCCCTGGGCATGCTCGGAGACTTGCTTGAAACTCTGCAGGCGAGGTACAGACCCGAGGGCCATCGAGCCAGTGCTGAAGCTAGTGAGCCGCGCGTGGCCGGGCCGCTGGGATCCGCGCCCCCTGGAATGCAGGTGCGAACCCCTGGTGCCATGAGCTCAACACACTTGCCTGTCATTGATATGAACTTCGATTACTACCTCGTCGAATAGCAGGATTTCATCCGTGCCCTGACGGTCTACTTTTACCCAGCCCAACAGGAAGTCGGCTATTGAGGTTTTTTTGTAAAACACACGCAATGAACTTTTAAATACTCCTCCTAGAGCTCTGATCCAAATTCGACGAAACTCGGTCAGCGTAGAAGTCAAGACATTGAGGATGAAAGTTTGTGTGGGGATTTTTGATATCTCGAACGGTTTGGCCGTGGCGAGGGAAACGAAACTATGGCGAGAAGCGTGAAACAGGAAGTGTGTCATAACTTCAGCATACATTAACTGATCTGGATGAAACTTCAGCAGTGCGTTCGCTGTAAGAGGACGATCACATGGATGTGACTATTGTGAGTCAGAAGTTATAGCGCCACCAACTGGCAGCAGGAAGTGTGTCACTTTCAAAATGCTTTGAAATCACCCTCTTATTTTTACCCGATTTGCTTCAAACTTCATCTGTATAATGTACATACACGGCAGATGAAGACCTATGAATGGATTCTTGATATCTTTGAAACTGTTGCCAATGGCGACGACATCAAACTTTACCATTCTTTTAGGATGCATTCTTTTAGGGATTCGAACATTTGTCCATAAATCAAACACACGTGCATGGATTAATATGAAACTCGGTACACTCATAGATCACATCAGGCCAAACAACTTTTCGTGCTCTAAGTTTTCCGACAGTTGAGACAGAAAGTCGGGAATTATGTTTTTTTTTTAAATAATTGTCCTAGAAAAACATCAAATTACAACCCATGCTGTTACCAATCACCACCAAACTTCGGTGTGCATGAAGTCAAGACATTGAGGATGCTAAATTCCGGACGGATTTGTGATATCTCGAACGGTTTGGCCGTGGCGGATTTTTGACTAAAAAAGGACACATAAAGTGTGTTATAACTTGGTTAGTTTTACTGACAGTTCCAAAACTGCATGTATATTGTTCTATTCAGAGCCAAACAACTTTCTAATTAACAATAATAAGCTCAAACCCACAGAAAGTCAGATATTGTAGTTTGAATATGATCATGCTCTGCCTGTCTAGGCCTGTTTGGTCCTGTCACACAGTCTGTGTGTGTGTGTGTGTGTGTGGGTGTGTGAGCGCGTGTGTGTGTGTGTGTGTGTGTAGGGGGAGGGCTTAATCATTTACTGTGTCTGGCCTGCTGAAGTAAATTCATTTCTTAAGCCTGGTATTTTTTAAATAAGTTTTTATTTTTATTTTTTTGTAAGTAAAGGCATATAACCTGTTTAATTGTAGTGCATTGACAATAGTTTTATATAATTAGTGTATTAATTAAATTAACTTGGTCCATAAATCGAAAAAAGTAAGTAAATAAATCAAAAAAGGAAGTGTGTTAAAACTTCTGCATACATTAACTGATCTTGATGAAACTTCAGCACGTGTGTTCGTTGTAAGAGGCCGATCACATGGATGTGACGTAGAATATATAGCGCCACCAACTGGCAGCAGAAAGTGTTTCACTTGCAAAATGCTTTGAAATCGCACTCTTACTTTTACCCGATTTGCTTCAAACTTCATCTGTATAATGTAAACACACGCCAGATGAAGAGCTGTGAAAGCATTATTCAATATCTAAGATAATGTTGCCATAGCAACGCATCAAACTTTAACATTCCTTTTTTTTGATGATTTTGAGTCTCTTAGCGGCTTTTGGGGCCCTTAATGGGTTTGAAAACTCTTGAAACTTTGCACACAGGTCAGATCCCACAGCCATCAGAGCCGGGCTGAAGATGGTACCCGGGTGTGGCAAGGGGGCTAGACAGCGCCCCCTGAAACGGGGTCCAAAAACTTGGTCCATAAATCAAACACGCTTGCATGTAATAATATGAAACTCAGTACACATGTTGATCTCATCGTTTCATATATTCATATATTCTCCTCAAGCCGGACAACTTTCTAATTTACACTCATGAGCTAGGACCCACAGAAAGTCAGATATTTTGGTTTGAAAATGTTGAGTGTCTCTCTGAGCCTACACTTCTGTATGGCAAGCCCTTTAACATTTAAAAGCTAAGTTTGACTATTCGTAATTAACATTGTAGATATCAACAACGTCTTTCTAGTCGTAATTACATTTTGGATAGTTTGTATTATCATTTAAGATATCTGTAACGTAATTGTGACTAGTCGAAACGACAGATAGAGTATGGCAAGCCGTTTTAACATTTAATCATTTTAACCTACTAGTCTCTATTTTCATGCTACTAGTACTTATTTTTTAGATACTAGTATCTATTCCATTAAGTACTAGTACTTATTCATTAGCTACTAGTGCTTATTCTTTAGATACTAGTGCCTTTTCTTTAGATACTAGTGTTTATTCTTTAGGTACTAGTACCTTTTTAAAGATACTAGTACTTATTCATTAGACACTAGTCCTTATTTATTAGATACTAGTACTTATTCATTAGATGCTAGTCCTTATTCATTACATACCAATGCTTATTAATTAGTTACTAGTACTTATTCATTAGATACTAGTACCTATTAAATAGATACTAGTACTTATTCATTAGACACTAGTACTTATTTCAATGGTGACTAGTAACTATTCTTTTGTTACTAAGTCACATTTTTCCATTGACTTCTATGGTGATCTGTCATTCAGATATCAACTATTCAGTTCTGACTAGTATGTTAGTATGTATTCCATAGAATACATACTAGTATGTATAAAAGCAGGGTTGGTTTTGCACGTAATACAAATATAACCCTAAAGCACAAGGTGAGCGGTGCACCAACTTATATATATATATATACACACAATGAACTTTGGAATGCTCCTCCTAGAGCTCTGAGATCAGAAGTTGAACTGAATTAAGACGTGAAGTCAACTGAGATGAAAGCTCCAGGTGAGAAAGAGATTTGATATCAGAACGGTTTGGCCAGTCACAGGAGCCAACTTATGGCGAGAAGGTGGAGAACAGGAAGTGTGTCATAAGTTTCAGCATATTGACTGATCTGGATGAAACTTTCAGCATGATTTCATCTGTCCAAGGGCAATAACATGAATGACTATCTGAGTACAGAAGTTATAGCAGCACATGGCAGCAGAAATATGTCACTTTGAAAATGCTTTTGAAAATCACCTCTATTTTTACCCGATTACTAAACTTAATCTGTATAATGTAATCATGGCAGATGAAGACCTATGAATGATTCTAGATTCTGTTTGAAA
>JAQIUQ010004689.1:0-14563 GCA_030378365.1 Hybognathus amarus
TAATGAAGTATCTACTTGTTGTTCCTCAATATTTGAGCAGGGCTCTAGAGTCAGACCAATTTGGTCGCACATGCAACCAAAATTTGTAAGGGTGCAACCAAAATTTTTCCTAGGTCGCACTCAGTGCACCTAACGCATTGATCGCATCCACTGACTCTCCCCAACGAGTCTTTTGTTCTTCCTTCTACGTATGGTAAATGTTCCGTGCTGCGTGATACGAAGCATAACTTGCGACCTGAACACCACAGAATCAGTAACGGCAATCAGCAGCAGAAGAAACAGACGACGAAGAAACTTTTAAAAATGTTGGCTACATTTTAGGGCTAGGTAAAATATATTCTCATATTCAAAAACTAATTCTCATTTTCCGAACCCGTTGGGCTATGCTGTTTCAGTTGATGAATGAATGGAAGACTGTATAGCGCGCATCTCATCCAATAAATCGCAATAATCTTTGTGCTTTGTTACTATTGATATGAAACAAAGTCTCAGATTTCAAATTAGGTAAATTTTCTTACGAAATTCAAAAACATAAATAGTGTATTGACGCTGTGGCGTGAGATCGCTCTGGCTCAGCTCAAGAGAAGCAGCAGCGCGGAGCGCACGTGAGCTTCTCTTCCGCCTTAATAATACCAGTTACAGCGCGAAATAAACATGAACAAGCATCTGAAAGTGTGTTAAAAGATAGAGTACAACTTATCGAAATCCATATCTTTCACATGGAATCGCTCAATCTGTGATTCAACCGTGGAAGACGTAGTGAACAGTAAAAAGCATGTAAACAGTGAACGTGTAAACAATGTAATGTAACATCACATTTACCTCAGAAAAAAAATCCAGTGACCATAAACTCGTTAGCCAGCTAGAAAAATTAACTCTAGAGCAGCATTTTGCCAAATACATGCACCATATTACATATTCATTATAATTTTTAATGTTTTTCAATATTTAATGCATGTTGTTTGAAAAAATCTGGCAAGTTTTTATGCAACCACCATTTAAATGTTTATATTTCATATAACATTATTATTATAAAAATAAATAAGTGTAATTTAAGTGTTTGTGTACAAATCAGGTGATTTTTCCCTTCAATATTATAGTAGGCTAATGAAGCATAGTGGGCTAACTGACTCCCAGTTTACAGCATTAGTTGAGATTTGTATTCCTTGAGAAAATTTGCCATGTATTGTACCTGATTTCCAAAATAATCAATATTGAATCGAATTGTGAAATTGGTGTCAATACCCTGCCCTAACTTGAACAATGTAAAAACAGCACTTTAATTTTTTATTTTTTTTGAAAGATTTATATTTTTATATACAGTATAATTGTGCTTAAAAAAATAAATAAATAAATAAATAAATAAATAAAAATACATCTTATTCTTTTTTAAAAGCATTTACATAATATATATAATATATGTAGCGTGATAAAAAGATGACCTTGAAATTGTGGTGTTAAAGGTGACACGAGACGAGAAAAAATTTAAATGCACCTAAATTTTGTGCTGGTGCACCTAAATAAAAAAGTTTGGAAAAGTTAGTCTGGAGCCCTGTTGAGAATTAACTTTTTTTCTGCCACTGAAAGTCTGCCATTTTGAAAAAAAAAAAAAAACAAACAAAACAAAACAAAAAAAGCCTCACATGTCTTCCACGGTGATGTCTTTGAGGATCTGGCAGTAGTCGACGTTCCATACGGCCTGATCATCCCACACCTTTGACGCCAACAGGATGGCACCCAAAACGATCCTTTTCCAGTTAGCAGGACAGATATCAATCTCTGCATAAGTTAATAATCTCTCCAGATACACCTGATAAAAGAAATGAGAGGAAGTGCTTCATTAAGTTTTATTCCAGACAGAGACATTCCCATAATTAAGTTAAACATTAATAAGAGTTGATTAATAGGCATTATCCAAAATCAAAGTAAAGCAGCTTGGCAATTCAGTTAAACCAATGTTTGTTTTTAGATTCTGGTGTCTGACCCTTGCGTTTCTGTTTTTGGAGCAAGGTTATAACAGCCTCACTACAAATATGCAATTACTGCAAGACTGACACACGGGTCAGGGAGCACGTATGCCGAAAGACGAACAAACACCAAACGCAAACACCTGATGCCTCACTGGTAACAAGCTGCAAACCGAATACGGTTATACTATGACACTAACATTTACCATGTAAATATAATGATTATGAAGAACTTCAGTTATGTCTCAGGCCCCATCATTGCACAGAGAAAGCATTCAGAATTTAAAATGACCTGCCTCTAGCAAATGACTAAACCCTAATTTATACTTCTGCGTAGGCTGTGTGTAGCACCCTGACGTGCACCTCTCCAAAAATTTAACAATGCGTCAATTCCATGCGTACCGTAAGTGCTGTGATTTGTCTGCTGGAATCCCTCCCTCGGATTTCACATGCTCCCTCTGAATGTGTAATTGCACGTCGAACGTGGAAAACGACGCAGAAGTATAAATGAAAACCAATGCGTAGTCTATATAGTACTAGGGGTGTAACGGTACACAAAAATCATGGTTCGGTGAGTACCTACCTCGGATTTTAAAGTCACGGTTTGATACGTTTTTCGCTACAGCAGAAAGAAAGAAATGCCAGAGAAATTTCCTATTTGTTTAAAGAAAAATATTTTAAAATAAGTGTGAGTTTTCCTAGATCTTGAAACTTTCAGGTTTATAAATGGGGGTCATCTTTGAAGGATGAACAAATAATGTTTTGGTAATCAAATTAAAAATAACATTTAAATATATATTTATTTATATAATATTTGAATTTTGAAGTGCTGGAAAAAGATGTGTGAAGTACTTGCAAGCATTTCACCATTCTAGCCAAACTGGTTCCAGTTAGTGTTACTATATTAAATCCATGGTGAATGTTGCTGGTCTGTGGACGTAAAGTATTCCTAGTTCATTCACGGCACAATGTTTATCCTGGATTTCCACGACAGCGCTGTTTGATCTAATAGAGATCTACGGTTAATAACGGAGAAATGTGAATGCATCTCACTAGATCTCGCAGCGATGTTATTACCTCAGTGGCGAATTCAGATGTTTTCTTTACCGGATCTCTTAGCGCGGTGTGGTAACAGTGTTGCTTGATCGAGATCAGCTCACGCTGCACAGATGTTGCTGGTCCGAACTGATAAACAATCCGTGAAGCACATAATGAGTAGCACAGTTTCGTTCTGCTTTCATTACGCTTGCCATTTGATGTTGCGCAACGTTGTGTTGGCCGCGCCAGCACGAATTTTGCCGGCAGGAAAAATGGTCCAAGCAACCGTTCGGTTTGTATGCGATCCAAACCGGAAGCCTCGAACCGAAACGGTTCAATACGAATACATGTACCATTACACCCCTATATAGTGTAGAGGATCCGCTGTAGGTCTGGCGCAGAAGTAGAAATCAGCCTTTGGCTGCATTTTACTCCTAGTTCTAGATCATAGTGCTGATTTTGGCACTATATGTCATGGCATATTCTTACATAGAGTACAAAACTACACTGGTAATAAGGAGAGGGATTAAGCTGGTTTAAGACCCTGCTTATTTGACCATTGCCAATTTGTTTGTTTACTAGTGATTCTGACACCGGTAAACTATGGAGCACCACAAGGATCTGTGTCTAGGCCCCCTGCTGTTATAGTTATACATGCTGCCCCCCTGAAATATTAAGAAACATGTTTTTTTTTCTCCACCACCAATGTAGATTTTTCCTTGACATGGTCATGGTCATGCTCATTGAGGCTCAAAGAGATTTTAAACGGGTGATAAACTGAGAAATCAAATTTTCCTTGAGCTTTTGACATCTAAGAGGTCATCATATTATAAGAATATCCTGTACGTTTCAGAACTGAAAACGTCCTTGTTAGTCCAATAAAAGCTTTTATTGACACCAGCCTCAGTAAACGACTCGATTTTTCAAAGAGGGTAACTATGACGTCAAAGAGGGTAAAACACCAGCCCCGCAGAAGAAGATCAACGCCTACTTCAACACGGCTGGTTTAGCCCCGCCCACCGAATTCGCGCATTCACACATAGCTAAATAACATAGATGCCTACCTCGTGACGACAAACCGGATTCGAGCTACCGAGAAATACAGAATATTGTGCAGTGCCTGGTTGTGGAAGAAGACAGTGGCTGCATAAGCTTCCTGTGGATTCCAATAGGACTGTATGGATTAGGGATGCAGCGATTTAAAACGTCACGGTTAATTAATCGTGAAGACTATGCTACACCAAGTGTTCCGCACAGGCAACTAACAAAAAAAGAAAACAAAGTTACACCAGCGGTGCACCAGCTTAAAGTGCTCATCTGTCATTATGGCAGAGGGACTAAGCAGCGACGAAAAACCACAGAAAAAACGCCTCAAGTCAGCAGTGTGGGATCATTTTGTGTACACGAAGAATAACAAGGGTGCAATTAAAGAAGATGGATCGCCTGTCTGCAAAACTTGCATTAAAAAGTTTCCGTTTAATATTTTTGTCAATTACATTTTTTCACAGACAAAAATGAGACGATAACTAAAAACCATGTTTTGAATGACAAAAACTATGAAGAAAATCTATTGACATTTTCGTCAACGAATAGAAACTAGACACAAATGTTAGAGACGATACTGGGGAGCGATGCAGTCAGAACTGTCTGTGTGTGTGTAACAACCCATAACATGTTACAAAAAAACTCAAATGTAAACGTCTGGGAGAATGAGTAGAGCAGACATAAGCCATGTTTCCATCTACTTGTAAATCGAAGTATCTGAAGTTCGATTAAAAAACACATGCGAATAAAGCTGGTGAAAGTGTGTTTCCATCAAACGGCTTTAAAGTCGAATAAAAACCTGTACGTAATAGACGTCACATGCCGTTTTGCGATCAAATTGGTATATCGAATTGATTTGAGACATTTTAAGGTGTTTCCATTCATTTTCGCACTGAATCGAACAACATTCAAGCAAACTTTTGCGAACAAAGTTTTGTTAGACAAAACGATCATGCCATCTACCAACAAATGATCAAGTATTTCACAAGTTGAAGCCTAATAATGCTTATGTGCCAGTTGATAGCGACATATGTATGGGATATTGTATGCGAGGCGGTTGTTGAAGGGGTTGTATTCGCTATAACAACCGCCTCGCTATATATTATCCTGCTTATTACATATAAATCAACCAAATAAATAAATAAATCAATAATTTGACACAAACTATTGACTTAAAAACGAGTTTATTGATTTAAAAACGAGTATTGCTTCTGCTAAAGATAGTCTGTTCCGTCTCTGAGCTGCGTCCATGGCAACGGTGTGTTATAGCAGCGCCGCAGTCTGTTAACCAGAAATAACAGACCACATTATACATTAGAACTCAACCAAGCCACGTAAAAACAAGCAAAACTAACCTAAGTAAAAAACGACGCTATAAACATTGCTATGATGATGCTGATGCACGTAAATGCCCGACGACAGCGGAGGTGAATGTGGTGTGGGAACGACAGCGCTCCATCAGTTCTGGGAGATCGTGGTTCATAACCCTTTGGTTGAAGCATTTTTTTTTTTTTGCTTTGTCCACTTACATCTGTCTTTGTTGACATCCGCCATGTGTGCGCAAACAGACTGGCCGAAAAGAACTCGTCTTCTGACGTGTTGCAACCATAAAAGGTCATAAAACTTAATCGCAATTCATTATTTATTCGGCAAATAACGTTTCCATCAGCTTTTATCGCATTAGCCGTATATCGATCAAGAGAAAATCCGATGAGACCGATCGTATTTCATTTGCATTTTTTTTTATCGTATTTCGAATTTTCATGAAATTTCATCGAATTTTACTGTTTCCATAAGGCATTTTTCATTCGATATCAGCTTAATTCGGATAAAAACGTGTCGAATGGAAACATGGTTATAGTCTATAGATCTGAATAAGAGTGACGATGCAAAAAAGAGCTGTGTTCAATGTAAAGTTTTCTGTGGGCACACACCAGACCCGAAGCGTGCAGCCATGCTCATAGATACAGCGCGTGGGTACTGAACTGAGTCTCTTTCGTGTATGAATAGACAAATACACAAAACATTATGTCTAAATGTCCAGTTTGGACAGAATTATGTAAACTATGTCGGTTATGTCTTAAACAGTTGTGAGTTTATTGGATGTGCATCAGTGCCAATTGGATTCGGCATGTCATTGGACTTGATTCGATGTCTTAAAGTGACAGTGCAAGCCTAATGCGGTCTGTGTCCAATAATATTGATTATTGTTGGTAATTTTATAATTTTATACTATGTTCGTGTAGGGATGGGCATCATTAATCGACGATCGATTATGATCATAAGATTTCGTCGATAGCGTAATTTGTTATTGATTATCAGTTAAACTTAATGCTGTTGCGATTGCATAGTGTGAGTGGAAAGTGAACGTGTTCCCGGGCTGGTCATGTTCAGGCGGAGGTACCTGTGCCTCCCGGCGGCAGCGTCAGACCCCTCATCAGAGCGGTGTTTGCAGCGGCTGGACTGAAGCATTGTTACACTCGCAGCGTCCGGCACGGAGGGAGGTGCGGCGCAGTCTGCAGAGCTCAACGCGCTGAAGTGCCAGCGCGAAAGTGTAAACAAGGCTTGACGGTCACCATGCAGGTTGCAGGTTACGTCTGACCCAGATACATGTCATTAGACATGCTTATCTTTCTCAGACAAAAATCAGTAGACTGGAGCAGAAGCTGTATGTGGTTACTTTTATGAAGCTTTAAGTAGCCTAGCGTACAGCTGATGCTCTCTCACCCTTTCTCGACTACAGTGCCTTGATTGAGTTACATTTTGACAAAACCTGCTGTCAGATACTAAAAGTTATTATGTTTTGATTCGAGTTATTCTTATTCTTATTCTTTGGAAAGGGAAGTCTCACGAATGCCAACTCGCAGCTGCAGGTTCAGGTTGTGTTGGTTAAGTAACGATTTTAACTGAGCACCGCAGGCAAATCTTCAAATTCAGACTAACCGAACGCCCAGTTTAACTGCCACAGTTGATCATCTTGTAATAAAGATCTAATCTGAAGGAAAAACACGCTGTATTTTTGTATTTTCATTACATTTTTAATTTATAAAAAGTTAAATAAATAATAAATTTGAATTTAAAAATATGAATGATTAATGAATAGTCGATCGTTAATTCTTCCGACGGTGCGACTTAGAAAGTTGTAATAATGCCATGTCCCTAATGTAATTTAGCAGCAATGAATAACACATTAAAATCTAGTGTTGAGTGTTAATGTGATATTATAGGCTACATCAGTAGTGTTGTGAAATTAATTGATGCATAATAATCGTGATAATCGTTAAACTCGTAATTATTTCTCAGACAATAATCGTACTTACAAAATCTGTAATCGTTGCATCCCTAGTAAGGATAAACTTTATTTTAATGACGTTCCAGCTAATGAGGTAAAACATCGTCCGTCTGTTCGCTTCATTTCACTGAGAATTGTTTATAAACAAAGCTGGATTTGCAGACCGTAAGGGTAAAGACGATACTGTCCGTATATATTGGATCTAACAGGATTGTGCAAACACGGACTCTGGGTCGAACATGCATGGGCGGATGTCACGTGCCAGTTTACAACACTTGCAACGTTTTCAAACAGATTTCCCCAAGTGCATCAACGGGTAAGGTAGAGACTCATTATAATATGCAAAACTGTTATCCACTCACAGCAGTGGGCGTTTACTTCCAAGTCTTCAGTACGAACACGCCCATATATTTGAGCTAGGCTCAAAACAAGTGTAGAAGATAGCCTATTACTTATTCATTTTGATGTTTTTGAATGCAAAAACCAAGCAAAACGTCATATAATGTCAGTACGTCCCAGGTGCTGCTATGTTATTTGGGGCCATTATTAGCATGTCAGCTAAGCTAAAAGTATCTGACTACTTTAAAGAAAGAACAGCTATTCTTTACATCACATGCTTAGAGGTATTTGTTACGTGTCTGCAGGATGTTACAGTCAAAGTCTACTGCTATGTTTAAGGGCCGACGTATGAGCACTAGCAAAAGAGATGGTTGCCTTATTACCACCAATAATCTTCCTTTGTGCACTTCTAAAAAAAAGCTATAAACATTGCTTATTGAGTGGTTGAATTGTTGGTCTGTGTTCTGTTGACCTAACGTATGACAGTATGCTGTAGCCATGGGACGTCTTTCAGCATTCAGAAACACAGGCTGACTGATGTCAGCAAACAAAAGCGTCCTTATTGAATGAAAAGCGCATGATGTATGCATTTAGAAAAGAGACGATAAAGCACTAACGCTCACATACACACTCAATGGGGGACAACAATGTCAAATAAGATATTATGCCCACAGTGGAAAGATCTCTAACAGAGAAGCCAATTTTGTTTCTAGCAGAAAGTGTCAGACCGAAAGTCCAGCACCGTTTAATTGGTTGCACTGCATCGCAGGCTTCCAGCTCACCCGTGGGCAATGTATGCACAATATGTGTCTTAGAAAACATGTTTGTGTATATGTCATTCATAATCATCAACAACAGTCAGACTCACTCAGCACCTTCAAAGAAAACACTAACCTAGGTAAAGCTGTCAAAACATAATTGAGTTTTATTCAGTTGAGTATAAACATAAGAGTTAAACAGTACATTTAATTAATTAACATTAATTACAAATAAAGATGTCCTGGTAAGCATTATTTATATAATATTATAGTGTATTTTTATATTTTAAATTAGCTTCAATTTTAAAGTTTTAGTATTTTTTTTCCTTATTTAATTTAAATGTAGCTGTAGTTTATTTTTATTTCAGTTTATAGTCATTTTTACCTTCAAATGGTCTTTGTTTCCTGTTTACACTTCTGGGCTTCAGGGTCTATGCGACCCCAACAATTGATTAATTGTACAAAAAAATAATATATATTTTTTGTTTACTTATAATCTATTCATTAATGCTGTGTTTTTTGGAGATATTTAAGAGTACTTTTATATCCATATACCACACAATTTCCTCAACTAAACCATTAGCTTGCATATGGAATATTTTTTTATGATACACATTGCATTATGCTCTAGTACTAGGCCTTCATTTCTGTGTTAAAAAAATTCTGATTTATGCCAGATTTTTTTTTGATACATGAAGAAAATATATCTAATATATACTAATATATATATATATATATATATATATATATACATATATACATATATACATATATACATATATACATATATATATATATATACATATATATACATATACATATACATATACATATACATATACATATACATATACATATACATATACATATATATATACATATACATATACATATACATATACATATACATATACATATACATATACATATACATATACATACATATACATATATATATATATACTATATATATACATACATATATATATATATATATATATATATATATATATATATATATATATATATATATATTAGATATATTAGGGCTGTGCAAAAGTTAATTGTGATTAATAGCATCCAAATAAAAGTTTATGTATCCAAATATAAATGTACTTACATAATATACTGTATGAGCTGTATATAATTATTATATATATAAATACCTATGCATGCATGTATATATATTTTTATGTATAGAATTATTTGCGCTTAAATTCTGTTATATATATATATATATATATATATACACTCACTGGCCACTTTTTAGGTACACCTGTTCAACTGCTCGTTAACACTTAATTTCTAAGCAGCCAATCACATGGCGGCAACTTCAGTGCATTAGGCATGGATAGACATGGTCAAGACAAATCTCCTGCGCAGTTCAAACAGGAGCCTCAGTCATTAGGAAGAAAGGTGATTTGAGTGACTTGAACGTGGCATAGATTGTTGGTGCCAGAAGGGCTGGTCTGAGTATTTCAGAAACTGCTAATCTACTGGGATTTTCACCACGAACCATCTCTAGGGTTTCAGAGAGATGGTCCGGAAAATAAAAAACATCCAGTGAGCGGCAGTTCTGTGGGCGGAAATGCCTTGTCGATGCCAGAGGTCAGAGGAAATGGCCAGACTGAGTTCGAGCTGATAGAAGGGCAACAGTGACTCAAATGACCACCCGTACAGACCAAGGTGGGCAGGAGAGTCAGCTCTGACGCACAGGGGTGCGCTAAGAACTTTTGAGGCCAGATGGGCTACAGCAGCAGAAGAGCCACACCAGGTGCCACTCCTTTCGGCTCTTAGGGACGGGAAACTGAGGCTACGATTTGCACAAGCTCTCATTCGGAATTGGACAATAGAAGATTGGAAAAACGTTGCCTGGTCTCGATGAGTCTCGATTTCTGCTGCGACATTCGGATGGTAGGGTTGGCAAGAGTTTGGCGTCTACAACATGAAAGCATGGATCCATCCTGCCTTGTCTAGCAACGGTTTCAGGCTGGTGGTGGTGGTGTCATGGTGGGGATATTTTCTTGGCACTCTTTGAGCCCCTTGGTACCAATTGAGCATCGATTCCAACGCCACAGCCTACCTGAGATATTGTTGCTGGCACATGTCCATCCCTTTATGACCGCCAATGTACCCAACTTCTGATGGCTACTTTCAGCCAGCAGGATCATGCGCCAGTGTCATGAAGCTGGGATCATCTCAGACTGGTTTCTTGAACATGACAATGAGTTCGCTGTACTCAAATGGCCTCCACAGTCACCAGATCTCAATCCAATAGAGCATCTTGGGAAGTGGTGGAGCGGGAGATCTGCATCATGGAATGTGAGCCGACAAATCTGCGGCAACTGTGTGATGCCATCATGTCAATATGGACCAAACTCCCTGAGGAATGCTTCCAGCACCTTGTTGAATATATGCCACGAAGGAATTGAGGCAGTTCTGAAGGCAAAAGGGGGTCAACCCGTTACTAGCATGGGGTACCTAATAGAGTGGCAAGATAAGTGATATATATATATATATATATATATATATATATATATATATACACATAATCTATTATATAAATATTCATATAATATAAATATATAATCTATAATATATAAATATAAAATAATTATCCACAGTGCACCCACATATATAATGTATAAACAAACTTTTATTTTGGATCTGATTAATCGCAAATTAATCGAAACTAACAGCCCTAATATATATATATATTTATTTATTTATTTATTTATTTATTTATTTATTTATTTATTTATTTATTTATTTATTTATTTATTTATTTATTTATTTATTTATTTATTCTGTTGCCATGGTTGACTTCTAATTTCAATTTTATCTCAGCTTAATTTCTTTAATTGGATAGTGTATAGTGTCAGTACAGCATGCCATTGAGAATCAATGTATGCAGTGACTCAGTTCCCTTCAATAACTGAAGCAACAGCCAATCAGATTCCACCAGCATCTCTGCACCTGTTGGTCACTGCAGGTCAAAGGAACAATCTACATTTAGCAACAAAGTCAATTCACAGATACCGAGTCTATCTCAGACGCAAATCTCAAACTCAAATATAATAGCTACGCTGTATTATTAGTCTAAGACTTTTGACTAAAAGGCCAGTTTTTTTGCCCCCTGGCTTATCTACTGTAGGAAGGAGATATCAAACTGATGAGGAAAAAGTGATTAACCACAAGTTCGCTTGTTAATGAGACATTTAGGGGCAAGCGCATTCTGCCAATAATTGGTACTACAATAATAATGACAATACTCTACAAGAAAAGAGTCAATACCGAAATTAGCACAGGGACATTTGAAGATTTCAGATGCAAAAGCCTCTAAGTGTCACTTGAAATTTTCTTCTAGAATGATCATTTGTATCGAGCTTGTATATTACGTTCAGTAATTTCACTTGAATGACAATTAATAGGTAATCTTCATTGCCATTTTAAGTGAAATTAGTGAAATTTAATATACAGGCTTGATAAAAAAACATCATTCTAGAAGAAAATTTTATTCCATTTCCCTCATTGCCATCTAGAAGTAACACACTGATTAAACTGCATCTTAAATCAGATTGCAGCTTATAAATTTAAGAACATGCTTGCCATTTCTGTATATATCAATAAACACAACAGATGGTCTATAAACAGTAGATGGGAACCAACTGAACCAGAGCATAAATTATAACCTATTAAACACACTACAGCCTCTATACTTCACCTTAAGCCCATCTCAACCATTCACAGCCTCTTGCATGTCTAGAACCGCTTTAATGACACCTCATAAAAGTATTTTGGTTTGGGAAAGTGAGAAGGGATAAGCCTTCAAAAGGAGGATTTCATCATGGAGGAGAGACAGCTGGTGGGCTTAGCACCATCTAATAAAGCAGTAAATATGACAACTATTTTCACCTGAGTGATGGTAAATCCCCTTCACTTACGGTAAACCCTATTTTAACTTGTGCTACAGCCAATCCAAAAACGACAAAGGGGAACTTTCATTGGTCCAGTATTAAGTCACATGACCTGACTCACCAGAGTAACAACAGCACACTCAGCTGTGAGCTGGGCGGCACTGAGAGAGCGTGCGGACGAATGCGTAGATCTGTTTCTGTTCCGGGTCGTGCTTACTCATGAGCCTGACGGCACCTACGATTTCTGTGGGAAGACAGCTTTTAGGACATGCTGTGCAGGATGTAATTAAACAGCTTATAGACGAGCTGCACTTACTGTAAGTGGATGAAGTTTCTCATCAGAAATGTCTAACAGGCATTCGCCCCTCCACATTTCTGTAAGAGAGAACCGTTCATGAAATTAGATTAGGGAAGAATTGCCCTTATTGTCTAAGATTTATTCATACCATGCATTAAAGAACTAGAAAGGAAAGTCTGTCATGATACATTTTCAATGTTTCCAAAACCATTTCAAACCATGTCAAAGTTACATTTCAGACAGCTCTGTCACTTTAAAGTTTGAAGGTTATTAAGCTTTAATGGTTTATATGGCATGAAGGATTTGAGGAAAAGATAGGCACAAAGTCAGAGTTACACATAAAGAAACAGACTATTGTTAGGTATAGATGAATAGACGAAAGGACGGACTGAACAGATAGATAGACAGACAGACAGAGAGACATACAGACAGACAGATAGATACGGTAGATAGGTAGACAGATCGATACGGTAGATAGATAGACAGACAGACAGATAGGTAGACAGACAGCTAGACAGCTAGACAGATAGATAGATAGATAGATAGATAGATAGATAGATAGATAGATAAATACAATAGATAGAATAGATAGATAAATAGATAGATAGATAGATAAATAAATCAATGATAGATAGATAGATAGATAGATAGATAGATAGATAGATGATAGATAATAAGATGGAATACGGTAAATAGAATAGACAGACAGATATGGTAGACAGACAGACAGGACAGACAGACAGATAGACGGATGGACGGACAGAGCAGATGAATATAGACAGATAGATAGACAGAGTGACAACAGAGACATACAGACAGACAGATAGATAGACAGATAAATCGATACCACAGACGAGACAGACAAGAACAGACAGACAGAACAGACAGATAGATATAGATAGATAGACAGAATAGATGGATACGGTAGATAGATAGACAGACAAGATATAGGTAGACAACAACAGACAGAGCAGATGGACGGATGGACGGACAAGACAGATAAATAGACAGATAGATAGACAGACAGAGTGACAGACAGAGAGACATACAGACAGACAGATAAATACAGTACAATCAGATAGACAAATCAATCGATACCACCAGACAGACAAACAGACAGACAGACAGACAGACAGACAGACAGACAGATAGATAGATAGATAGATAGATAGATAGATAGATAGATAGAATAGATGAGATAGATAGATAGATAGATAGATAGATAGATAGATAGATAGATAGATAGATAGATGAATAGGGTAGATAGATCAGGTAGATGACGGTAGATCAGGTGACAGGATAGATAAACACAGGTAGATAGACAGACAGACAGACAGAAAGACAGATAGACAGACAGACAATTAAATCGAATAGACAACAGAGACAGACAGACAGACAGAGACATGCAGACATACCAGACAAACAGATCAATACGGTCAATAGACAGATCGAGTCGTGGATACGGAATAGATGCCAGATAGACAGACAAACAGGTTAGATGAGACAAGAACAGACCAGACCAGGACCAGACAGACAGACCAGACCAGATCAGGTGCAGAGTCAGGACCAGACAGACAGACGGACGGGCAACACAAGGCTTCACGGACAGTGCAGGCAGGACAGATCATAGTTTTGAATTAGGCTGACTTTAAGAAAAGAGTACGTAAACCGTTACTATAGAAAAAGTCCAGGTTGCAGACAGACAGACAGATCACGTGTGAGTGCAAACAGACAGACAGATGTGTCCGGTAGACAGACCAGACGGATACAGTCAAGGAACGGACGGACAGAGCAGAGTTCCAATAGGTCGAATACTGAGTCAATGGGCAGACAGACGGACAGGTCAGGCAGGACAGGACCGACGACGTTGTTTTTTTTTTAATTCAGCTAACTTTAAAGAATACGGTAAA
>JAQIUQ010004690.1:0-45000 GCA_030378365.1 Hybognathus amarus
CAAATATACTAGACTAGTACATATTGCTGAATTGCGAAATATAAAGTCAGAATTGTGAAAAAGAAAAAACTGAGAAAAAATGGCAGAAGTGTGACTTTTTATCTCACAATTCTGACAATTTTCTCACAATTGCGAATTTACATCTTGCAATTCTGACTTTATAACACATAATTGCGAGTTTATACAGCATGTCGAAATTCTGCATGTCGAAATTGTGAGATATAAACTAGCAATGGCGAGTTATCAAGACAATTCTAAGGGGGAAAAGACTAACTTTTTTCGCCCTCAGAATAGTTTATATCTCACAATTCTGACTTTATAACACACAATTGTGACTTTATATCAATCAATTCTGACTTTATCTCTTGCAATTATGGCTTTATATCTTCGAATTTTTGAGCGACTTTATATCACGCAATTCTGACTTTAAATCTAGCAAATCTGACTTCACATCTCGCAATTCTGAGAAATGAAGTCAGAATTGCGAGATGTAAACTCGCAATTGTGAGAAAAAAAGTTGCAATTACATTTTTTTATTTGTCATTCTGTGGCGGAAACAAGCTTCCATACTTTAAAGTGGATGCACTTCCTCTTTGAACTATTATCAGTAATGTTTCATAGTTTTCATATTTTTATCTCTCTGTTTTCCCACCCATTTCTGCAAGACTAATAATAATCCAATATCTGAAAGACAGAGCCATTTTAAATTCCATGACATTTTTGATTTTAATAAGCATAATATCAGCCAATGTATCATTTAGCTTCAAGTAAAAGATTTAGCAGATCAGATAATCTTTAATCTAAGTCTTGCATTTGAGCATTTCATCAAAATGGCAATTCTATAACTTTATAAATTACTTTATTTCAGCTTTATTTTGAGTAACAAAATTGTTGTATATATATATATATATATATATATATATATATATATATATATATATATATATATATATATATAGACCAATTCATCAGAGTTCGGTTTCTCCTTCAAGTCTATGAAATTCAGTTTTGTTTCCCGAAGTTTCTTAAAAAATAAATAAATAAATAAATAAATCACACCTAGTATTCAATTTTTTCCTCTTGAAAATAATGTCTAACACACAACTTTTAATTCCTCGCGGCCTTGTCCTTGTTGAATAAAATATTGATATATTTATCTTTTACAGTATATTTACGATTAAACTCAACTTTCATGTACGATATATTTTCGACTTAACATTCACCATAAGCAATTCTGACAAATCCATACTTCCATGCATTATTAATTGTTTTTAAAATAAACAAACACAGTGATACACTATTATTGACTTTCTGGATAACTGACAACATGGCCGTGGAGGCATCTGTGTTCAGATGAGCTGGAGGTTTTTACCTTGGTTTAGAAAGTAGCTGAGAAGCAGGAAAATCTCGCTGTGGTCAGTGTTTTTGTGAGCTCTAACTGTTCTGTCTGCTGTAGTGTACTACACTATTTTAGGACAGTCTGCTTGGCAAGATGCACTCTTCAATAATGCATTACCTGCCTAATACCTTAAGGGTGTGTGTGTGTTGTGTATGCATGTGTGCGTGCATGTGTGTGTGTGTGTGTGTAGGTGAAGGGGTCTATTGATTAGTGTGCTGAAATTCAGTTAGTCATCAGTTCACTAAATCTGGACACCACAACAAGACACACTCCAATAAGAAAGAGAAATCATAAGTCTCTCTCAAAATCTCTATTGTTTCTCCTAGGCAGCAATAAAAAGAAATGGAGACCAATTTGGACATTTACTGAAAAAATACAGTATCATATTATCTCAACACAGTGATCACACATATGCTATCTCTGTAGATTTATAATCTATATATATATATATATATATATATATATATATATATATATATATATATATATATATATATATATATATATATATATATATATATATATATATATATATATATATATATATATATATATATATACTATATATATATATATATATATATATATATATATATATATATATATATACTGTATATATATATATATATATATACATATATATATATATATATATATATACATATATATATATATATATATATATATATATATATATATATATAGATATATATATACATATATATATATATATATATATATATACATATATATATAATATATATATATATATATATATACATATATATATATATATATATATATATCATATATATATATATATATATATATATATATATATATATATATATATATATATATACTGTATATATATATATATATATATACATATATATATATATATATATATATATATATATATATATATATATATATATATATATATATATATATATATATATATATATATATATATATATATATATATATATATATATATATATATATATATATATATATATATATATATATATATATACAGTATATATATATATATATATATATATATATATATATATATATATATATATATATATATACAGTATATATATATATATATATATATATATATATATATATATATATATATATATATATATATATATATATATATTTTTTATTTTTTTTATTTTTTTTACTAACTACATGTCAACTAACTCTCAGAAATGTGCAACTACATTTCAGCTGATGGAGTATTACCAGACTGTTAGATTAAGGTTTGTAGAATAAGTTGACATGTACTTGCAAAGTTACTTATGATCAGTAAAATGTTTGTTGGGAGCATCAAAGTAAAGTGTCAGCAGATATAAGCAGAATACTAAGAGTGATAAAAATACTCTAAACGACTGTAAAGCCAAGTTCACACTACAGGATTTTAAGCCCGATTTGCAAATCGTCTGAGCTCACCGACAGGTCAGGGTGTTATCACGTGCAAATTGCGGGGATTAGCGGGTGATGAACGCTTGCCAATCTGTTAGTATGAAAGAGCCAACAACGCAGCGAAGACATTTGCAGACGCCGAGGCCAGAAAAATATCTAGCATGCTAGATATCCAGAGCTGTTGCGCGACTCAACCTCAGTGATGTCATGAGCTACAGAACAGCCAATCAGAGCAAGGCATGGGTTGAGGACACCAGGTAAATTTTCTTTTTTCTTTTTTTGCATTTTTTCTCAGTGCAAATCATCGCGCAAACAGTGTGCAGCATTAGTTTCTGTCTGACGTCCATATTCGCGCGTTGTGTGTATATCTTCTCTGAGTATTGGCGTACGTGCTGTTTCAACGTAATTTCTGGTTCGTTTTATTGCGTTATTTTTCGTGACAAAACATGGTTTGTAGACAAGATAGAATCGTTGGGTGACAGAGTTGTTGTCAACTCATTATTTATTTGAATATTTTTTTAGGATTTAGACTGTACGATAGTACTAAAACAGCTCTCAATAGAGTCACAAATGATTTGCTCTTATCCTTCGATCATGGTTGTATCTTTATGTAGTGTGTTGTCAACTCGTGTAGTGTGTTACCTCCTGTTGTGGATCAATCATGTTGTGTTGTGTGGTGTGAACAGCTCAACAACTTGAACACTCCTGATTTCAATAAGAGCAAGTCATGTAGTGTGAACCACATAGTTCAGCCCGACGTTTTCAAATCATGTAGTGTGAACAAGGCTTAAAGGGTTAGTTCACCCAAAAATGAAAATTAAGTCATTAATTACTCACCCCATGCTGTACCAACCCCGTAAGACCTTCGTTTATCTTCGGAAGACAAATGAAGATATTTTTGATTTAATCTGAGAGCTGGATCACTCCTACATAGACTGCCTAAGGGACTAGCACTTGACGGCCCATAAAGTCATTAAAGAAAATGTGCCTACAGTGGGTCACTTACAAGTTTATCAAGCGACGAGACTACTTTTTGTGTATATATATATATATATATATATATATATATATATATATATATGGGTCATCATCTTATAGGTGGCGGTAATACTCTGAGCGGTGAGCAGCCGGTAACAAGAAGTACTCGAAGAAGAACGTCCTTATCTCAGTTCTCGCGCATGCGTTCTGGAAATCTCTTCAGCTCTCGTCTCAAGGCCCATAAGGAAGTAATGGAATAGTCGAATAAAGTCGTTATTTATGTCTTTTTGCACAAAAAGTATTCTCATCGCTTGATAAACGTATAATTGAGCCACTGTAGGCACATGGAATATTTAAACATTTTCTTTAATGACTTTATGGGCCGTCAAGTGCCAGTCCCTTAGGGAGGAGTGATCCAGCTCTCAGATTAAATAAAAAAATATCTTCATTTGTGTTCCGAAGATGAACGAAGGTCTTACGGGGTTGGTACAGCATGGGGGTGAGTAATTAATGACTTAATTTTCATTTTTGGGTGAACTAACCCTTTAAGTGGAAATTTAGTGGCCAATCTGGCCATGTTAGAAGAATATTTCGATGGTCAACCATAGACAAAGTATATTGTCAGTGTTTCAGTAACAACAACAGGAGAACATCTCATTTGACACTTAAAGGGTGAGTTCACCCCAATATTTAAATTCTGTCTGTAATTACTCACCCTCATGTTGTTCCAACCCCGAAAGACTTTCATTAATATTCGGAACACAGATTAAGATATTTTTGATGAAATTTGAGAGCTGAATCACTCAGGCATCTAGGAAATTTCATTCTGCAGGTCCAGAAAAGTTAGTGAGGACATGTAGTGACTTCAGTGGTTCAAATATAAGTTTATCAAGAGTCGAGAATACTTTTTGTGTGCAAATAAAACCCTCAAATAACGATTTTATTCAACTATTAATTTTCTTCTGTGTGTGTGACACGAGTTCATTCAAGCGCCATGACGCATGCGCGAAGAACTGAGAAGATGACGCACACGATCATTTAATGGGAAAGTGTGAAAGGTAAGCAATTCATTTTGCTGCATTGGTAAGGCACTTTTACGTTTTCTCATTGGTTTCTCACTATTTCGAACATCCAGAGAATGCACACTTTACCATTTTAAACACAACATCAAGACACGTGTGCATCATCTCAGCTCTCGCGCATGCATCGTGGCCAGTGGCGCAAAAGTGGGATATGCACTATATGCGGCGCATAGGGGCGCAGCACAATGGGGGCGCCAAAGCGATGGTAAAAAAAAATTGAAAAAAATATATATATACATATATTGTATTTCTATATGTAGTTGCTGCTGTGCATTTCTAAATCATTTCTGCATTCCTTCAATGTTATATAAAATTTTAGAGGACTTAACAGTCAGGCTAGAGTAGGCGCCCTCATGGAGAAGGGGGCGGGTAATATCGCGAGCGGGCGGGGGCGCCGTGAGCGCTGAGCAGCAGGTACGGGTAGTGAGTTGTCGTCGAAAAAGATGGATAAAACAAAATGCTGTCGGGCTAAAAATAGAAAAAGAAAGAGAGAAAAGGAGATGGCATGTCAACTGATGCGACAGCAGCTAAATAACTGCATGCATTGCTGAAAGCCAACAGGTAGGATTTAAAATGTGACATCCAGGCATGTAGGCTATCTATATCTCGGTGGCCGGGACTACCGGGAGATTCCCGCTGGGCGACGTGCTTTTCAGCCGATACATCTCATCCTTTTTTTATTTATTTGTCTTAACGGCCCACAAAACTCGTACATCGGCGGCCCATTTGTTTGTTGTTTGTTTTTTGCTTAATCGGCGGCGCTGGGTAAGTGCCGGTGTAATGCATTGGTCAAAAAAAGTCAGCTTTGGTTTTTTTTTCTGACACACTGGCCATGAAACATGTCTTTATGCGCTTATATCTTTCAAGTATAGAAATTAGTGCAAAACTATTTATGAAAGTTTCCTTTATTTTTCAGTGCATTTGTTTTACAATAGCTTTTATGGCTATTACTATCATGGGATTAATATTATAACTATTATTATGTAGTAGTGTAATGTAGACAGACACTAACTAAAAGAGGTTCAAATTTTTCTTTGTTTAATTTGCACCCTGAATATGGGTTGGAACTTTTAATTTTGAACTCTCAAAGTGCACCAGACTGCTGAATTTAACATTACAGAACACAAAATTTTCTTACGGGGAGCATGCCCCCGAACCCCCCTAGTAGAAACAGAGGTCAACCTACCACAGTTTTACCTAAAACCTTGTGAGAAACACTTGTATTGCTGTTCCAATGGAGCTTATAGTTTTCTTAGGGGGTTCATCAAGGTGGAGTAGCTATAGTGTAATTGTATTAAATAACAACAATTTAAACAATAGCTCTCATTTGTTCCTACTTTTTACACGGCACACTTACACTCACCGGCCACTTTATTAGGTACACCTGTCCAGCTGCTCGTTAACACTTATTTTCTAAGCAGCCAATCACATGGCGGCAACTCAGTGCATTTAGGCATGTAGACATGGTCAAGACAATCTCCTGCAGTTCAAACCGAGCATCAGTATGGGGAAGAAAGGTGATTTGAGTGACTTTGAACGTGGCATGATTGTTGGTGCCAGAAGGGCTGGTGTGAGTATTTCAGAAACTGCTAATCTACTGGGATTTTCACGCACAACCATCTCTAGGGTTTACAGAGAATGGTCCGAAAAAGAAAAAACATCCAGTGAGCGGCAGTTCTGTGGGCGGAAATGCCTTGTTGATGCCAGAGGTCAGAGGAGAATGGCCAGACTGGTTCGAGCTGATAGAAGGGCAACAGTGACTCAAATAACCACCCGTTACAACCAAGGTGGGCAGAAGAGCATCTTTGATCGCACAGTACGTCGAACTTTGAGGCAGATGGGCTACAGCAGCAGAAGACCACACCGGGTGCCACTCCTTTCAGCTAAGAACAGGAAACTGAGGCTACAATTTGCACAAGCTCATCGAAATTGGACAATAGAAGATTGGAAAAGCGTTGCCTGGTCTGATGAGTCTCGATTTCTGCTGCGACATTCGGATGGTAGGGTCAGAATTTGGCGTCTACAACATGAAAGCATGGATCTATCCTGCCTTGTATCAACGGTTCAGGCTGGTGGTGGTGGTGTCATGGTGTGGGGAATATTTTCTTGGCACTCTTTGGGCCCCTTGGTACCAATTGAGCATCGTTCCAACGCCACAGCCTACCTGAGTATTGTTGCTGACCATGTCCATCCCTTTATGACCACAATGTACCCAACTTCTGATGGCTACTTTCAGCAGGATAATGTGCCATGTCATAAAGCTGGAATCATCTCAGACTGGTTTCTTGAACATGACAATGAGTTCGCTGTACTCAAATGGCCTCCACAGTCACCAGATCTCAATCCAATAGAGCATCTTTGGGATGTGGTGGAACGGAAGATTCGCATCATGGATGTGCAGCCGACAAATCTGCGGCAACTGTGTGATGCCATCATGTCAATATGGACCAAACTCCCTGAGGAATGCTTCCAGCACCTTGTTGAATCTATGCCACGAAGAATTGAGGCAGTTCTGAAGGCAAAAGGGGTCCAACCCGTTACTAGCATGGGGTACCTAATTAAGTGGCCGGTGAGTGTACATTACAATGTAATGTAATGTGATGGGGGGGCGCTAAAATTGTTGCTGCATACCCCTCTGAAACTGGGTAGTTGCGCCCCTGATCGTGGCGCTTGAATGAACTCACGTCAGAGGCACACACAGAAGAAAATTAATAGTTGAATAAAGTCGTTATTTTTTGCGCACAAAAAGTATTCACGACGCTTGATAAACTTAAAGTTGAGCCACTGTCAGTTGGACTATTTTAACAATCTTTTTACTAACTTTTCTTGACCGGCAGAATGAAATTGCCTAGAAGCTGAAAGAATTGATCCAGCTCTCAGATTTCATCAAAAATATCTTAATTTGTGTTACGAAGATGAATGAAGGTCTTACGGGGTTGAACAACATGAGGGTGAGTAAATACTGACAGAATTTTCATTTTTGGGTGACCTAACCCTTTAATACTGCACATCTCATGGCATCCATTAAGGTGCGGTTGTGTCCCCCACACACACTTCCCTGAAAAGACAACTTAATGTTTTGTTAAGCTCACCACAATGGGTCTCAAACCAGATGGCAAATTAGTGGCAATTGTTCAAAAACAACAGTCAATTCAAACAACATCTTTTCCACTCTGTTTCCAGCTGTTGAGCTCTCCTCTTACTGCAGGAATAACTTCACCTCAGAGGTTTCACTATAGTTGCTTAAACGGGAGCGCTTAGTCATTGTCTATTAGCTTTGAGGTCCTCTAGTGCACTTCTAAAATTGTACAGCCTTTCTATTCCAGGAAAATGGACCAAAATATTGAAAATTCAATAAAATGATCTCTAAAATAAGAATGTATCTTTATCTTGTCTCTAGCTACTAAATAAGAAGTAAATTGTGGTCTTGTCCACTACACTGAAAGTCAACATTTCTGCTTAAAAATGATGTATCTTGAAAATGATGTAACAAAATCGAAAGCTCTGATCTCACAGAGATCTATGTTATCCCATGCAAACATAGAGCGATGTACAGGCTCTATGTACAAAACACCTCTAAAAACACCTCCTGTCACATGATAATACCAAAAACACAGCAAAAAATCTTCTCTGTTAATAATCACGGACCTGTGAAACAATAGCTTAGCATCCCATTGCATTATTTATCCTCTACAAAGTGTTCTTTGTTCACAATTAAACCATTGCAAAGTTAGCATTAGCATGACTGTTTTGTTGCTTTAGGCCTGTCATCCAATGTGCTGTTTGGCTCTCTCTAGATCTAAATCCTGAGCGAGATTGTAAATAACAAAGTGTCATCTTGCCACATGTGGAGTGTGCTGTTGTCTTACGACCACAGATTCTGATGAGGTACTTCATTTGTGCTTAAATTTAGCGCTAACAGGATTTATCAAGCCACATAATGGCAGCCTTAACAAACCAGAACTGATTTTAGCTTCTCCACTAAGAGGCTTTGGGAACGTGGGTCTGAGTCGAACACACTGGTACTTACCAACACCACAATTTATTACTATTAAAACTTAAATCAAAATGTTAACTTTATTGCCAAGAAAAACAACAACATAACGAGTTGTTCTACTGCAGCATTATAGCTCTCATTTTCACAGTATGCAATTACTTTTTATTTTATTTGGCCTTCCAGTTAGCAAGCCAGACACACTATAAAGCAAATATATATATTTGCAGTTTCATTCAAGCTTGGAAAGGGATTGCGAATCATACTGAAGTTTGAGATGATAGCAAAATGATTTTAAAATATAAAACCTAACATATGCTGGGACGGACATAAAAATCACACCGCCATGACCATCTTAAAGGCCATAGTTCCATTTAAAGGTCTGGAGAGAGAGTAATATGGTGCTTTCAAGCACAGGAAAACCCTTAAACCGGGTGGTGGAGGGACCACACAGTCAGGCGATGAGGTGGACGAGTTTCAGGGCTTTTTGGCGCCAAATCCAGTCAGCAAACATTAGCGTGGCCAATCCGCCAATGTCACACCCCCCACTTTCAAGGCTGTTACAGCTAATCATCTCACAATTTATTTAAAAAAGGATTCATTTCCACATGCTTCAACATAAGGTGCACTTAGCCAAAGACTTTTGCGTTTATTTGGTGCCAAGTGAAAATACGCACTCTGATTAACTTGTAACTGTTGCATTTACTGAAAGATTGTTTGGAAACTCTGTTGAAATGTTGTTCATATAACATGAGCAATCTGTTTTTTACTGATTTTTATGATAGTAACAGTCCCAGAGATACTGGGAAATGGAAGAGAGGAGGTCGGGAAATGACCCGAGTCAGACTCGAATACTAGTTGTACAAGCGGCACCAAACGTGTCAGAACAAGTGCGCTACCCTGCAGTCCACGTCTCCAATGGTAAATGTTCTCAAGGTTTTGTGCAGCCACTTGTATTGGGGGGCCTTAATTAGGGGTCAGACCCCTGAAATGCTACGTGTTCTGTTTTTCGTGTTGAATCAGAGAGCTGACTGAGAAGAATTCAGGTTTTTCTAAAGCCTCCAGCTAATTCCTGACTGACAGAATATTTATTCTGTGACAGAGACTGTGGATGAGGCCATTTCTGGAGAAATACTTCAAGCTTCATTCACTGGTGCTCTCGACCCAAACCCCTTTCTAAGGAAGACAAGGACAAAATATAAGGGGGTTCTTTCCACAAAAGGATATAAAATGGGACTTGAAACTACGCATTTCATAAGGGGGTCAGTGAAAGGAGGTTCTTCACCCTCAGAAAATGTTGTTTGTCTCCACGGGAGGTCAAACTAATTAATAGATAAGCTGTTTTATTTTCTACTTAGTTTATAAGAGAATGTTTCAACCCTGTTACTAGTAATATGACCTGTCTTAATACAATTTAAACCCCTAATTTGTGTTACTTTGCCATTCTCTAGAAATAAGCTGTAAATAAACAAATAATATTTATAAAATGTATTACGTCTATAAAATGCATTAAAGTATGGAAGAATGGGTAACAGGGGTGCATATTTAGCTCAAATTAAGTTGTTACTCAGTTGAGTTCCAATTGTTAATTTGTAATTAATAAACTTTTTTCCTAAATTTTAATTTTTAAAGTGAAGTGGAAAAATTGTTTTTTTTTTCTTGTAATACATTAACAGGGTTGAAATGTTGAGCTTTGTGATACGATTATTTTTTTCTTGTAATAACAGGGTTGAAATGTTGAGCTTGGTGATATATTATTTATTGTCTTATAGGTTCAAATCATAGGCTACTTTTTACATGTGTTATTTTATTATCTACTTTTTATCTTCTATTTTATATAGAAGTTTGCAATTTATTTCAACCCTGTTACTTTAATTTCGGACCAGTCTAAATTTAAAACCCTCATTTGTGTAATGTTGTTATTTTCTAGAAATAAACACTAAATAAATACCATTTATAAAATGTATTAAGTCTATAAAATGCATTAAAATGTGGCAGAATGGGTAACAGGGTTGCATATTTAGCTCAAATTAAGTTGTCACTCAGTTGAGTTACAATTGTTATTTTTTATTACTGAACTTTTTTTTCTTTTTTTAAGTGAAAGAAAAAATGTTTTTTTTCTTGTAATAACAGGATTGAAATGTTGAGCTTCGGTTATTGTCTTATACATAGGTTCAACTTACAGGCTACTTTTTATATGTGCTATTTTATTTTCTACTTTTATCTTCTATTTTATATGAGGTTTGCAATTTATTCAACCCTGTAACTTTATTTAGGACCAGTCTAAATATAGTTTAAAACCCTCATTTGTGTAATGTTGTTACCATTCATGAAATGTATTACGTCTATAAATTGTAACAGGGTTGAAATGTTGAGCTTGGTTATATGATTATTTATTATTGTAATGACAGGGTTGAAATGTTGAGCTAGGTGATATATTATTTATTGTCTGATAGGTTCAAATTATAGGCTACTTTTTATATGTGCTATTTTATTTTCTACTTTTTTATGTTCCATTTTATATGAGGTTTGCAATTTATTTCAACCCCGTTACTTTAGTTTAGGACCAGTCTAAATATAGTTTAAAACCCTCATTTGTGTAATGTTGTTAGCATTTATGAAATGCATTAAGTCTACAAAATGTTCAAAATCTGTGGCAGAATGGGTAACAGGGTTGCTAAATTTAGCTGTCAGTTGAGGCTAACTGGTTTGGAACCAAATATTAATTTGTACAGATAACCTTACATTCCCTATATATTTAAAATAAATATATATTTGTATCAGTTTTTCTTGTAATAACAGGGGTGAATTGTTGAGTTTGACAAATGCACTCAACACTACTTGTGTAAAACTAAATGAGATCATTTGTCATCTAATAAAAGCGTCCAAATTATACTTTTTGGGTCACAATTTTATGGTCCCATTTTTAAACAGGGTAAACTGATACAGTAACAGGGATGAATATATGTATATGTTTATGGTAATTAAACAGATTTTAATCGTCTGCATTCTTTCGTTGCCCCTAAATCAAAACACTCAATGCTTCAAAGTATTTGACCCATCTGTGTAGCAGTACCAAGAACAGCTGATACCCGTTGAAGTAGATGTATGATTTCAAAGCAGATTTTAGTAGCTCTCCTCCCCACTCATGAAACGGCAATGATTTACAAGCTATACCTGCATATAAAACTCCATAGAAGGAGAGACGAACAAGTGATCTGATTTTCCCCGAGGGCTTGGAAGAGTAATCCGTCTCAACACGTTGTGTTAAAAGCGTGTACGCAGAGCCTAAACCCAGCATCCCCTGTCTCTTTCTCCTCCCCGTCTCCAAGCCCAGTTCCTGCCATTTGTTCTGGAGCTCGAGGAGAAAACCCCTTCTGAAAGAACAGGATATACACTAGAGGACGTCTCAGTTGGCTGACATTCTCTACAATTATGCAACTTTTCCCCTTTTTTAATGTGACTAAGTGTGGGTGGCTGGTTGTGTGTCAATTTTCCTTAGCTACCTGTGTGTCTTTGGCCTCCTTGGTAACAACACTAGTAACAGGGCACGACGCCCTTCTGTTGGATCCCATTAAAGCCTGCAGGGTGACGATTGCTTTCCAGGCCTGACGATGACGCCTTCTCGATTTACCTGAAAATCAGCATTTGTAAAATGACGCCGCAATTAAGTCATTTGAGTGGAATTCAACTCTGTTATGGCAGCTAAATGGAAGATGAGATCAATCTTAGGCTTAGCACAGTTGTTAAGGAGTACAGCATTTTGTTATACGTCTGCTAGTCATCAAGCTTTGTTATAATCTTGGCCTGGGTGCTGCCATTTGACATTTCCTGTTGGCTTGTCTATGCCGTCACGTGTCATTTTGACTAAGCGCGGCTAATCCGCAGAGATATCAAATACAAGGGATCCGTTTACCAATAGCAACGCTTCTTTTTGTGAATGTGTGCAGATTGCTGATAATAACAAAGTTCATATGATATGTTACAGTCTGCCAAGATCTGACGCACTCACTTAGGAAATGTTGGGAAGAGATACAGTGGTGCCGAGTGTATACTTGAGTGTTTGTAAGTATCTGCTGCCAAAGGAACTTCCTGCAACATGTCAGGCATAAATTATACATGGCTGGGGGGAGGTCCTGAATGGAGATAGATATACACACAGTCTGGCTGTGGGACAGACAGACAGATGAGTACATGGGAAGACAGGCAGTACACATTCATTTAGTTTTAAATATGTAAACATGTTAAACTGTACACATTTTCTAAAAGTGTGTGAGTGGTGTTTGCCAGTGCAAAACTTGCCACAACAATGGTTGCAACTTCTTGATTCCATGGACCACCAAATATGTTGATGCCTTTGCAATGGGACCCATATATTTTATATTTTATAAAATATAAAAGGATTCATGAAGTTTCATAAAATTAGCTAAATATTTACAAATGATCAATATTTACAAATGTGAAAAATAATTCAATTAAATTATTATAAATAGAGTACCATGCAAATGTTTGGTGTCAGTAAGTTGATAAAAAAGATGCAACATACTGATCAAATGTAGCAGTCAATACTTCTATGTCTTTTATGTCTATTTTGAGACTTTAATGTGTAAGTGAAGAACAAAGAAGAACCTTGTTGTGAGTATATCAGGGCCTTAAGTGTTAACAGTTTGTTAACGATTTCACCACTCCTTTACATTTATAACAAATCACACAGTACGACATGGATCTAATAAACTTGGGTATGACATACATGTAGACAAACTTTAGCAATCATGGTTTTTATGTGTGCTAAAAAAAGAGCCAGAGCAAAAGAGGAGGAAATGGACGTGGGAAAAAGGCCAACTTGGCATGCCAGTTTTGCAAATGGAGCTTGAGGTGAGTAGTTTTAAGTTTTAGCGCTGTCGCATTGATCAACAGTGCTGGGGGAAACGCATTACATGAGATACAAAATCAGATTACTTTTTCAAGTAACTAGTAAAGTAATGCATTACTTTTAATTACAATAAAATATCTCAGGTACTTTTTCAAATAAGTAACGCAAGTTACTGACAGCTCTCTTGTCCCAATGTGACAAATCATGTGTACAGAGGCTGGTGTGAACATGATGGTTATAGTAGTTCTAGAATATATTCCTTAAAATTAAAAAAAGACTGCAAACTTCCTATAATGAAATGTTAAATAAAATAGATTTGTATTTAAATTTGTATTAATTTAATCTAACTTTATTTACCAAAGTACTTGCTAATGAAGCAAATTTATTTAATTTTTTTATTGGTGAAGTATTGTTAAACTTTTTTTTCTCCTGCATCCTATTCTTCTTCAATCCTGATGTTTTGTTTGAGCTGCGCCCTCTACTTTACACATGTGAATATCCACTTCCTTCAGTCTGAGGCTTGTTATTTTAATTTTGGTGTGCAAGGGTCTTTAAATTTGCTCAAAAATAGTTTTTGCTATTTATTTGGTCTAAAACCGCCAGAACATGTGAGAAAATTTAATGCAAAAAAAAAAAATATCATGTTACTTTTCTTAAAGGGATACTCCACTTTTTACAAATCCCCAGAGTTAAACAGCTGAGTTTTACCATTTTCGAATCCATTCAGACGATTTTCTGATATTTAGAAGTAGGGTTGGGTATTGTTTGAATTTGAACGATTCTGATTCCGATTCCGTTTCCTTGTTTCGATTTCGGTTCCTAAGGATTCTCGATTCCGATTCTTTTAAGAGGCAGGGTCAAAAAAAGTTTAGATAACCTTGCTAACCAACGGTCTTTCTGAAGGAAATACTCCTTTCTGAAGGAAATACTCCTTCTGTCACAAATATTCCATTTGTCACAAATGTTGCATTTTGCCAAGATTTCGTTATTTTTAGAAAAGTGAAGCCACACTATGGACCGCGACATAAGCTATTCATGTTCAACTCGCACGGTTATGCCAACACTTCCGGTAGACGCTTCTTCGTTGGTGTTGTTCAGCGGTTTCTTCTTCCGGTCGATCGACTGTGAATATCGAAACTAGCAATCAAAATTTCAACTTTTGAACGATTGCGGGAAAAACAAAAAGTTAGTCCCGGTTCCAATCGATACTCGATTCTCGATACCCAACCCTATTTAGAAGAATATCAGTAAACAGACCGTTTCTGGTCCCATTAACTTCCATTGTATTGTTTTCCTTCTATGGAAGTCAATGGGACCAGAAACTGTCTGGTTACTGATATTCGCAGGCTATCTTTAGTCTCAAGACCGTGACAACGGCCGTCTGTGAACCTCTCTCATTGTACGACCTAGGACCACCGCTTCCGAGTCATGACCACTGAAATCACCTCGATTGTCCATCTTTCACCTGGGACAGCCCAAAATCATACAATGTGTTTCAGGCATAAAGTGAAGAATGAAAAAGTGAAGAATACTCTCTTTGTTGAGAGTATATCAGGGCCATTATTGTTATCAGTTTGTTCAGATAGGGAAGGGTTACACAAACTCTGAATTTAAAAGAAGACAAGCAAGCTGTCTGCTTGTGTTAATAAATCTGCACTGGTTTGCTTTGCCTGGGGTTACATTGTTGTTCATGACAGTGCACCTGTCCTGGTTAACTGACAGCTTTAAACATCAGCCCTCTCGGTCTTTCATATCCTCAGGCTTCATTAAAAACTGAGATAGACCACAAAGAATGTTGTTCAACTTTTCCAGGGGTCACAATGTGTCAAAACACCCATGTACACACTACAAAAAAAACTATTAATGGATTTGATTCAAGCTATCTCGGACGTACCATCATCCTGTCAGAAGAGGATGGGTGCCAGAAGGAAATGGCATTGGCGTGTTTGTCAGCTTGAGCGCTCGCAGTGGCAGCTAACACTGGAAGTGGTTTAAGGAGGTGTTCTCAGGTTTGGCTTGAGCTTTTCCTCTTAAGTGGAAAAACATTAATGGAAGCTGGCTCGCTCTCATTCTCTTCCCCCTTCTCTAACAGCCGAAGGGAGGGCTGGTAGACAACCAAACATTAGTCACCACATGAATCCAGTGCTCTGAAATATGCTTCCTGTCAAGGTATGGATGGATATTGTGAAAGGAGACCCGGCAGGATTTGGTCACTTAACCGAGAAAAGACTTACAAATTTACTGCAAAGACTTCTGTTGGCTGACAACATTCATTTTATGTTGGCAACATGCTTGTTAAGACATCTATGGTGGGTCAGTTGGGTCCTATTTAAAATGCAAGGTCAAAATGACAACACTTGGGACAATGGTCCTCTGCGACTCTATTATTCAGAGTTTTGTGAATGACAAGCCATGAAACATGCTCAGTAAAGCAACGAAGGGGCCACTCATAATGTTAGTCAAGATTTCTTGGCCAAAATACATTCATTACTTTGGTTAATGCTTCATTTTTTGGACCCTTATTTGAATGTTTTACTCAAACCTGTCATTAACTCACCATTACTCGTGTTGTTCAAAGCCATAATGAATGTCCTCCTTCTGTGAAACACACACACACAGAAAAAAAAAGATATTTTCAAGAATAATCCTACTGCTTTCATCCATAAAATAATACAATAATAGTTTGCATAATTTAAATTACCAAAAAATTAAAGGGGCTATATGTTGAATTCAGAAATCCTTGCTATTAGTGACACCGGTGGCCATTAAGTGAACTGCAGCCAGCAATTTACTGCTAACGTACAAGAGACTGAACGTGATTCAAGACCCTCAAAATATATATATTTTTTTTCATCGCTTAGGGGTAAAAAGAATTACATTTTCTTAGGGGTAAAAATAATTACAGAAATACATTTTGCAGGGATGTACCAAGCGTGCCGCACAAGCCCTCAAAAGTGAAACCAAAACATCTTGATCGCCCCCCTGTGACAAGTCCTAGTGTAGGTCATAAACCCCACCTCCCCATGTTATTCAACGGACGCGAAGACCAACTAAACAATTTAATTACTTTTTCCAAAGATAGTTTCTGTCATTTACTGTAGTTTCTATCACGTTGATGTAATTTCAAGTGTTCGTTTTTTAAAATAAATTAGTTTTTAGTTATTTATATGATGCTAAAAACGGTGCTCTGACATCATGATTGACAGCTGTGATTGACAGGTCTCTGTGCGAGGTAGTCATTGAAGCATCAGCGGACTTTTTTTTAATAATGTTGATTATGTGGTCAGTAGTTGTATTTACCTTATTTTAACGAGGTACTGCAATCAGCAGACATCATAGGAGAAGAACGGGGCAGACAGAGGCCACTGATTGAAAGTGCAGGGCATGTGATTGATTTAGCGCGAATGAGGGCGCGCCCTTCATTTCGCGGCTTTACTTCCTGCTCACAACTGCGCATGTCAGGTCCCGAAAACGCAAGTGCGCAGACTCAAGTCCCAAGATGTCAGCGCCATATCGAGACACTGGCGGCTTCAGTTCTCTCCAGACACTATCTATCACGACCAATTCGTACAGAATTCGACGAATGATTAAAAAGTGTTTAATTCGTACTAATTCGTACGACCTCACTCGTACGAATTCGTACGATTTGTCCGAACCCACGTGATGGGTAGGTTTAGGGGCGGGGTAAGGGGTAGGTCATTCGTATAAATTCATACAAATTGGCCAATTCGTAGAATATGTACGATTTAGCAAAATCTTACTAATTTGTACGAGTGAGGTCGTATGAATTGTTACGAATTAGCCACTTTTTAATCATTCAGACAAATTCGTAACGACTTGGTCGTGAGATCGTGTTGGTTCTCTCTGATGGAAAAGAGCAAAGGGGCGTCGTCCATCTCTTTTACAGTCTATGGGATATACTGTTAAAGAACATCCAGAAGCCACCCCTGCTGCTGATTATAAACTTGAGACTATATACTTCATAGATCTGACTTTGTGAGACTTTGTGTAGAATTAATCCCTTTTTTGGCATGAAACATTGATATTACAGAACAGAATGGCTCTTTCTGCATTATCCTGAACATTGTATAAGGATTTGTTTCATGTATCACAGAACAGAAGAGAGGCACTCGGGAAATATGTACAACTTGTGATTGTTTCGCCACCAGGGGTCGCTAACCTCTTACAATAACAAAGGCGTATATTAATGACGTATATTCCACATTGCGCGGATTTATGGATCTTGTCGTCAAGCTGAAGGATGTTTTATGGATGAGTGAATACAGTGATGTTTTTAACATAACTGTAGTATGAAGCAGGGCACGATTGCTAGACGTATACCAGCGTCACACGCAACGCGACTCTCCTGGATAAAACAGTTAAAGGAATAAGGACATTTAATTCTACCGAACTACACGCTGAACTACTCTCACAGGTCAGTTTATTAGAGGAATTAAACTTGAGGTAACGCAGCGCTGCTTCACTTGCTCTAACAGTTACACTATCACACTAAACGGTATTTGTTTGTGTTGTTTGTTGGCTGTATGAGACTAAGCTAGATTAACATTAGAGAATAACATACAAATCATATTCTAACTTTTCATAATGTTGAACTGTATAACATTGATTAGTTTTATATACATTGATTTGCTCACCTGTTTGCTCAAGTAACATGCAATACTCGCGTCTCTGTAAGTCGAAGTTCAGTCGCGAATGTGGAGCTCTCGGCATCTCGAAAGATGTTGATCTTTGTTTTAGTCATCTTTTTGTTTGTCTGCTTGCCATGGTCCATAATGTTTGAACAAAACCCTGCTAGGGACGCTCATGCTGTTGAGCTCGCATAACGGGCATAACTGACCTAGTTGTCCATGTCTGTCGCTATGGTTACTTATTGCAGTACGAGGTCAAACTTGGCGGAAACCGGGGTAATGCAGATATGACGTCATTGACTGGCGACTCCTGCTCACACGCCTCGTTTCCTTGGTTAAAAATCACAATTTTATCACGATTTACAAATAGTTTGAAACATTTGGGATATTGTAAGTAATCAACTAAACAAAATATACAACATTGGTCTAGTGGTTTTTGGAAATTTTACTGCAAAAATCCTGCATATTGTACCTTTAATGTAGGCTAATTATTCAATAAATTGTAACAGCATCTTCATTTTGGCTTTCCTTCACACTGAGCTGTTTGAGCTCCTGCAACTTTAAGAATTCCATTTGTAAAATTTGTATTTTTGCCTGATAGTTGGGCTAAATTTTACATTTTTGAGCAACTTTATTGTGATGTACTTCTTTCTTTACACATAAACTTTAGCAGCCTCATCACATAGATTTGTTGAGTATCTAGTGTTTTGACTGGCTGCCATTATGGGTTTTATTTCTCATTGGGAGCATAAGTGTCACTGGGACTTTGGAAACAAGCTTTCTCCAGCAAGCTTAAAGAAAGGTTTGTGTGTTTGCAGAGAGCTGAGTGATTGAGGCAACATTTAGTTATTTGTCAAAGCAATGCATGTGTGCTTGAGTGCGTGTGTGTGCATGTGCCTTCATGCAATTGCATGTTTTTGCATGTGCTCTGTAAAGAAGCGAGAGCATATAAAAGACAGGCTGCCAAAGTGAAGGAAAATAAAGTCCTTAAAATAAAGAAGTCAACTACTTCATTCCATCTGTCACCATCTCTCTCCCTCCCCTTCCTTAAGGATAACTTTGGCTCTGTTCACTTCCTCCTATTCATGTGAGGATTTCATGGAATGACATGCGCTGACCAAATACACACAGGGAGCACATCTGCTAAAAGTGTGTGCATGTGTGTTTGTGGCCTGTGAGACTGGTTTCTAGGAGAGACACAGAGGCGCTATTTTATGATCCCCACCTGTCAGAGGTGAACGCACCAGGAAGATAAATGTCTTGGTACAATAATGATCCAGGTATTCAGGCATTCATGCTTTTTGCATTAAGTAAACTTAAATGAAAACGTGTTGGTTTTATCTGGTTTAATACTGGTCAGTGCTCAAAACCCCTAAAACAAGCAAGCCAGCCTGAGAGACCACCAACTCATTTTGTTTAAGCTTTTTCTTTATTAAATTTTTCCAGCAAGGATTATCACTTTGTTATGGAAGCCTGTTTCCGCCACAGAATAAAACATATTAAAAGATAATTGTTACTTTTTCTCACAAATGCGAGTTTATACCTCACTGATTCTGAGAAAATATGTCAGATTTGCGAGATATAATCTTGCAATTGCGTGTCATAAAGTCAGAATTGCAAAATGTACAATTTCAATTGCAGATTTCGATTAAAGTGCGAACTCGCAATTGCAGCGTAATTTAACATTTGCGAGCTTTATAACACACAATTCTGAATTAAAATTTCGCAATTCTGACTTTATAACACGCAATTGCAAGATTACATCTAGCAATCTTGACATATTTTTCTCAGAATCGATGAGTTATAATCCAATTCTAGAAGAAAAAAGTCAAATTCTAAGGAAAAAGTTTTAGTCCATTTATAAGGTCCAATTTGAGTCCAATTCTAAGGAAAAAAATAGTTTTTTTTCTCAGAATTAGAAGTTTATATCGCACAATTCTGATTTTATAACGCGCAAATGTGTGTTCTCAAGTCAGAATTGCGAAAATATAAAAATGCAAATCTGAGAACAAAAGTCAGAATTACGAGTTTTTATCTCGCAATTCGTCGAGTTCATATTTCTCAATTCTGACTTAATAACACAAAATTGTGACTTTATATCATGCAATTCTGACTTTATTAGGCTACTTGCAATTGGAAGATATATATTCAGAATTGCATTATATAAAGTCACTGCATGTTATAAAGTCAGAATTGTGAAATTTAAAGTCAGAATTGTGAAATTTAATATCAGAATTACGTAGATATAATTAAGATTTGCAAGATATAAACTTGCAATTGCACGTTATAAAATTTTAACGAAATTGTGACTTTATAACACGCAATTCTGACTTTATAACATGCAATTCTGACCTTAAATTTTGCAATTCTGACTTTATAACATGCAATTACAAGATTACATCTCGCAATCCTGACATATTTTCTCAGAAGTACGTGAGGTATAAATTCGCATTTGCGAGTTATGAGTCCAATTCTAAGAAAAAAAAACTTTTTTTCTCAGAATTCAAGTTTATATCTCACATTCTTACTTTATAACATGCAATTGTGTGTTCTAAAGTCAGAATTACAAGATATAAACATGCAAATATGAAAACAAAAGTCAGAATTACAAGTTTATTTTTCGCAATTGCAAGATCATATTTCTCAATTCTGACTTTATAACACAAAATTGTGACTTTATATCACACAATTCTGATTATTCTCGCAATTGGAAGATATATATTCAGAATTCCATAATATAAAGTCAGAATTGTGAGATCTTTGCAATTCTGAAAAGTCTGTTTTTTTTATATATATATATATATAAAGTTATATCTCGCAATTGTGAGAAAAGAAAGTTAGAATTGTGTGAGAAAAAAATCACAATTACATTTTTTTTATTCTGTGGCGGAAACAAGCTTCCATACTTTGTTTATCAAACTGAGTAAAAATCCCAGTATACAATACTTCAAATGTCAGAGTCAGAAATATTAAAAATATTATAATATATTAAACTGTGTGTGAAAAATTTAAATATTTTAATTTAAAGTTTTGCGTGAGCACATAAATATTGCTTTTGCCATATTATAATATTATTTTAATATTGTAAAATACTATTTAACATGAGGTAGTTACCTGTATCAAATATTTAGAATGATAACCACAGCTTCTTCTAAAATATCAATGTTGATACATGTTATATGTGGTACTCGATGCCATTGGATATATACAGTTGTTGATACTCCTGTTAAACCACATGATCATATGACTTTTTGTCATAAACTTTGTGTCATAATCTTTAGTCTTTTTGTCCAGATAACTGTCAAGGCCAAGTTATTATTTATTAGTGGCAAATTTACAATGCTAATGGGAATACTTTTTTTCTTTTCTGAACATACTGCTAGAGACCTAAGTGTATTAAGTTCATTTCTATTTATCTCTATTAATGGTATATCCACAGTTTTGTATAATCCAGTCACAAAATGTTATATGCTGCTTTCATTCCTCAGCTTGTGATTCTGTTAAATACATTATCCTGAATCAGGGTGGCTCGAGAACTTTGAAAGAGAACCTGAGGCTGAAAGGTCTTGTTTAATGTCAGTGTACTGACAGTTTTACTAAACACGAGTGCGGCACATGCTTCTATATAATGCCATGTATATTTTCACGCCAAAGTTCTTCGATGCCGGGTCCAAATATAATAATGCCAACCACACCATATATAATGCAGGCCAACTTCCCAGAGAAAACCAATCTGTATTCTCTCCAACCCTACATGTTGCATCTGTCAATAAAATAGAAATGAACAGTGTGATTATAAGGCAGTCCGGAGAGGGGCCATTGCCAGTGAAAAAAACATATTTTTTTCTCTCCATCTCTGTCTTCCAGGATTTGGCAGGTTTATTTTGGTCAAGCTATGGCTCCATCCACAGTATAATAATGCAGCTGGCAGTAGACTAAAAAAAAGAAAAAAAAATAGCATGCTGTTTTCATCACCAACCCCCAAGCCATCGATCTATCTGAGACACGTACACCCAAACATACAGATGTACAGATGAAAGCTCACACACCTACACCTATTCCTTCATGAGCGCCAGGAAGAGTGACTTTTAATTACCAGAAAGTTCCATATTTTGCATGATGATTCGTAATACATTTGACACGTCGCAAGCTATCCTGATGAAAACCTGTCCTACTTTCCTTCGCCTCCACTCCAAGAAAAATAATCTTTACGAGAGCACTGCTGTTTAGTTAGACCCACTCCATGCAGCAGAGGAGAGGGCAAATTAAATGAAAATTGATTAATAAAGTGAAGGAGGATAAAATATAGTTTTCTTCTGTTGAAGGAATACTTTGACCAAAAAAAAAAAAAAAAAAAAAATATATATATATATATATTGTCATTTGTTTAATTGTTTAATCACCCTCATGACATTCCAAGTCCAGTAAAGTCACCTTTATTTATATAGCTCATTGTTTCAAAGCAGCTTTACAGTAATAACAGGAAAATGATGCATTTCAGTAGTTGTTCAGCAGGAGTCAATTGAACAGACTTCCAGAACCACCCGGAACACAAAAAAAGGAATTTTAAATAATATTCACACAGTTCTTTCTCATGAACACCAGTATTACACCAGCATTGCACATTTTAAGAGGCAACTGAAATATACTGTTTTTTTTTTGTTGTTGTTGTTGTTGTTGTTATTTAAAGGGCACATTAGTAATAGTGCCTATCGTCGGATCCACAACGTTCGTACCTGCAGAAGCATACGAACTAGCCAAATATTAAAAATAATTTATTAAATATTATTATTGTGTACATAAAGAAATGTTGGAATCCGGTTTGTCCCATAGATGCGTTACCGCTTTAACCTTGCGCATGAGCAGATTGTTTTGCTCTCTGGAGACGCGTGCCGTTCAGTTTTTCCACTTGCAAATTCCGCCATATAAATAGCGAATCCGCCATGGCACGAGCGCAACTGGCTTTTATAGGGAATGGGAGATGAGACTCAGATTGGTTTATTGCACGTTACATCCAAAACACAACCATTACTCATTAAGAGAATAGGGACGAACCTTTTATGGCACTTTTCCCACTATGCAGTACCAGCTAGACTCGACTCGACTTTGCCTTTGTTTGAGTTTTCCACTTTATAAAAGTTGTACCTGTTCCTGCTTTTGGGTTACTTTTTTTGTATCACCTCTGGCGAGGTTCTGAGCAAGCTAAGGTGAAACTAAAATGTCACATGAAAACAATGCCGACTGCTGATTGGTCAGAGAGAATCGTCACCATTCACTGCGTTAAATTTTAAAGTCAGAGGCGCAAAATTCTAAGACAGAATTGCGAAATTTTAAGTCAGAATTGTGAAATTTTAAGTCAGAATTGTGAAATTTTAAGATCAAAATTGTGAAATTTAAAGTCAGGAATTCAAAATTTAAATATAGGATTGCGTGATGTAAATTCAGAATTGCAGGATATAAACTCGCAATAGCACGTTATAACATTGTAACGAAATTGTGACTTTATAACACGCAATTCTGACTTTATAACACGTAATTCTGACTTAAAATTTCGCAATTCTGACTTTATAACACGCAATTGCAAGATTACATCTCGCAATCCTGACATCTTTTCTCATAATCGTGAGGTATAAACTCGCATTTGGGAGTTATAGAGTCCAATTCTAAGAAAAAAAAATTCTCAGGAATTGCAAGTTTATATCTCACAATTCTGACTTTATAACACGCAATTGCAAAGATATAAACATGCAAATCTGAGAACAAAAGTCAGAATTATGAGTTTAGTTGACTTTATAACAGAAAATTGTGACTTTATATCATACAACTCTGTCTTTAGTCACTGCATGCTATATAGTCAGAATTGTGAGATATTTGCAATTCTGAAAAAAGTCAGTTTTTCTTTATAACTTTATAATTCGCAATTGTGAGAAAGAAATTCAGAATTGTGTGAGAAAAAAATCACAGTAACCTTGTTTATTTTTTATTATGTAGCGGAAACAAGCTTCCATACTTTGTTTATCAAACTGAGTAAAAATCACTGTATACAATACTTCAAATGTCAGAGAAATATAAAAAAATATTATTAGATAATATATTAAATAAATATAGAATTTCGTTGTACGAAATTGTGAGTGTAGTCATCTACACTGTGAGTGTATCATCGTTGTACGCGCCAGATGGAATATTCAAAATAACCCCGCTATTTTTAAATAGTTTGGCAGCGATAGTTACTAAACTAACTACTATTATTATGGCAACTGGAAGAATACGCCATGGTCAAACAAGGTGGTGCAGACTTTCCTTTGTTTGGTGGCCGAAGAGAGGATCCAGCGAGAGATTGATGGGGCAACGAGGAACGAAATGCGTCGCTATAATGACAGAGTACTATTGGTGGCGGTACTGTCTGCAATGGAAAACAGACAAAAAGTGAGCTGAGCCGAGGCGGTACTGGTAATGGAAAAGCACTTTTAGACCATGCACCACACGTGCCAACCATTTATCCCATCGTTAAAACAAAAGTGGATTTGGACTTACACTTTAGACCATGCGCTTACATCATTAAAATAAGGCCCAGAATGTGGGGGACATTTTGCATCCCAGTATTCGCTGAACATTTCAATTGCAGTTCCACATTTAACATGTGGCATTAGGTTTACGTCACATGCAAAACAATGGTGCTGGACATTAATGGCATCAATATACAGTAGTTGTGAAAAAGATCTGAAAACTATGGTAGGAAGTTTTTCAGCACATAATTACTCACACACAAAGCTGTCAAAAGATTTCAGAAGACTTAAAATATAGTTCACAACTTTGATTTTTGCTTTTTTTATATTATACAATAATTTTATGTAAAAGTGCAGCATGAACATTCCTCAAAATATCTCCTTTTGCGTTCCACAGAAGAAGGAAAGTCATAAACAACTATTAACAGATTATTAATGTTTGTAGGTTTGCAGCATGATTAAGTCATCTCGAACCATCTCGCCCTGGATGCATTTTGGAAGCGTTTGCACGTTCCCACGGCGAGGTGAGTTGATCCACTCTGCAGAAGCGACCTGCTAAAGCAATAATCATCTGAGTAAATACATAAACACACAGGCTAGCGTCTCTCCTCAGCTCACGTCAGGTGAGGATTTATGCAGAGGGCGTTCTCGGGTGTCCCGGGACATGGTTGAGTTCAGGGCGAGCCAGCGCGGTGTCGGTTTTTAAAGACTAGTGTTGGGTAACGTTCTCCTTCAAGGCTCAATTCCGTTCAACTCTATTAGTTTCGCCACTAACGCGTTTCCGTGTCCCGCGCGAGGAAAAACAAACACACAAGCAAAGGTCCCTATAAACATATCTAAATTTAACAAGTCCTCCCTGTCTCGCTCAAGTTGTTTTCTTCTCTTTTGCCTTTCTTCTCTTTCCTCTGCCCTGCTTTTCTCTTTCACATGCTTTTACAGTGAGGTGCACTGAAAGCGCTCTTTGTTGCCACGGTCTCACGGCGTCTGAATAGGGCCAAACAAACGGCCCTGTCCACTGAGCGCTGCCGAAGAGGTTTTGAAAAGAATTCCTCCCCTGACTTCTCCTTCATGAGCCTCACAATGACAGACTACCCTTTTCTTCCCGTGCTCCCACTAATGGATAAGACAATATTTGCAGGAGTGTGAGGTGGGGGTCTCTTCTTTCTTGAATATTCAGCCTCCGTTCATGCCAGCCAAACCACCCCCATCCCTCCCTCTCCGATAAACACTCTGCCCATTTCCTTTGATTTTCTACAGTCCTCTTGTTTCCCCGCCGTTCCGTTTGTTCTCGCTTCTTGGATGCTCCGAATACAAAAAAATCAAACAAGAAAGGCAACAGGTGCGAGTTAGCGAGTGACAAATGCATTAGACGAGTACCCATGAGATTACATCGTTTTTACTTAGAGCTGAAGCAACAACAACAAAAAAAGGCAGATTGTTTGATTTGGTGACGAGATGGGCCGGTTTACCTTTTCCCAATCCAAACAGAGCCAAAGGGAGCTTTCTCGCTCAAGTAAACCTTTGAATGTTAATAAAATGAGCTGTTGAAATGGAAAACACAGCGTACTGATTTAACATAGCTTTGTATAAACCACACAAGAGATTGTTTTACATTTCAAATGGCCTGAGGTTATGAAAATGATTTCAACGCTGTAATTAAATGACATAATTGACGCAATCATTTTAAGTAAACTGTGAAAGGTTTCAGTAGAACAATACAAGTCTGGATACACAGTACATTCATTTGAACTGACAGTGGAGTTGTGCAATATGATTTTAAAGTGTCCCATTGTGGTTTTTCAAATATTACCTTTCGCGGTGGGTAGTATAAAAGTGAACAAATGAAGATATAAGCCGCTTATCCACCGCCGGGATATCTGATCATCCTCCATAACTCTGTAATAGAGAATGGGAACGTGACGTCAGCCAGTAACGCAAGGCGTTGTGGGATTTTAGGAGACGGAGGTTGCGGAGAAACGTCAAATCAGTAGTCAAATCTGCAATATATTTTTTTGTAGACATGTACTTTTGATCTATTTACTAGTTCTTTATTTATGTGTATGTGTACTGTTAAGCACCAATATACCAAGGTAAAATCCTTGTATGTGAAAACCTGGAAATAAACCAGATTCTGATTTATAACAGAAACTAATCTACAACATTGCAGAAGCAACAGCTTTTCGCCTGGAAATTACATTTAATAAAAGTAAGCAGCTTAACTAAAATGTTTCCTAAGTAAAAAAAGAAAATATAGGCTATACGACACAGTTCAACTTTTTTTTATTAGAATGTCAGTTACAAACATACAAGCATCACAGTTCGTAAACACATATTATACAGAAAAAAAATAAACATCAGAATAAAATTAATTGAAAAAAATAATAAAAAATAAAATAAATCAAAATAATAATACATAGCTTAAATAGACAGACTTACCAACTTCATTATCCATAAAAAGAGAAAAAAATGTCCTAATTTTCACCTGAACATTTTAGAGCATAATTCAATTGCTGACATAGCTTTCTTATTTTTAACCCGTTTAAGAGACTCAAAATATAGGCAAGCTATATCAGTTTCAACGCAGAGTTTAACTTGCAGTGTTGTTGTTGGTGACAGAGAGGTGTGTCAGGCTCAAATGTGTGTGCGCTCACACCACAAACAAGGTAAGAAAACACGTCAGGAAATGTTGTTTGCGATAGCTTGTTCAGATCAGTCGATCACTCTTTGTGTTCGTACGTATCGAGCCTGTTAATTGCCTTTATTTTCCCGCCCCTTTGCTTCCTTGTTCAGCTTATCTCGGTAGAGAACCTTGTGCTTGATCTTTGCACGGTCCATGTGGGTTTGTTTACCTTAGTTATGGCAACCGCGTCCTAAAATATGGCCGCCGCTACCCAGAGTGCACTGTGCCATGAGGTAGATTCCCATTCTCTATAGGCATTTTGTTTGCGGTTCGACCAATCACAACAGACTGGGCCGTCTGACCAATCAGAGCAGAGGAGGGTCTCAGAAAGGAGGGGTTTAGAGAGACTGAATCTTCAAATGAATTGTTTTCAAACTCTTTGAGAAATGAGGTGATGTCCAATGTACTTGTATTATGAGAAAATTAAGTGTTTTTTTTTGTGCTTTGGACGCATTTAAAGGAGAACTCCGGCGGCAAAATGAACCTTTGGTCTAAAAAAACATCGGTACCTTGTCAATCGTTCTCTGAGATTTGTTTTTATGATAATCGAGTGTAAAGAGTTTTATCTCTAAAAACTGTTTAAAGTATAATGCTAGTAATGGGGGCATTAACTAAGTAAAAAGAAATCGCTAGTTTATACCACTAAGAAGGTTCAAAATAGCTCCACACGAACACAGTAACATAATGAGGGTCCATACCTGCAAAACGAAGCATTGAGAACTTTGTAAGTGTACAGACCGTTTAATAAGAAGATACTTTATAAAAACAGTTCACTTTGTGTAAACAGACAGGAGCCATCTTAGAAAATAGTCTCGATAAGTCGATACCACGTACGCCACTGTAAAAAAAAAATATTGTTGGTTTAGCTTAAAAATGAAGTAACCTGGTTGCCTTTAAATTTTAAGTTCATTGAAATGAAAAAATTGAGTTAATACAACGAAGGAGATTGATTTAATCATCATAAACTCAAAATAGTATGTTATCTGAACTACGTAAGTTATTTAAGTTGATTTGACAAAATAAAAAATGTTGTGATTACAAATAATGATTTTTTTTATTTATTTTTTTTACAGTGCACAGTTCAGATCACTCAGCACGACGTTCGTGGTTTGACTTGTCAAGTCAGGTTCCTGTCTTCATATTAAACTGTCTGTTACACTTACAAAGTTACAATGCTTTGTTTTGCATGTAGGGACCCTCATTATGTTACTGTGTTAGTGTGGGGCTATTTTGAGCCTTGTTAGTGGTATAAACTAGCGATTTCTTTTTACTTCGTAAATGCCCCCATTACTAGCATTATACTCTAAACAGTTTTTAGAGATAAAACTCTTTACACTCGATTACCATAAAAACAAATCTCAGAGAATGAATGACAAAGTACCGATGTTTTATTAGACCAAGGGTTAATTTTACGCTGGAGTTCTCCTTTAAATCTATAGTAGGAGAAACAAAATCAGGAGCCTTTAAAATAGCCTAATAGAGACACAATGGGCTCTATCTTTCACCCGGCGCAAATTACTTTATACATTGACGCATTTATCATTCCTATTTTGCACTCGCGCAAAACAGGCTTTTTCCTCCACAGACGCACGTCGGTAAACTAGGAAATGAACTTGCGCTCCCTGGGCGGATCGACGCAAAGAGGAGGCGTGTGTCGGCGCAAACAATCCCTGGTGTTATTTTACACTTCCAGAAAACAATTGCGCCACTGACCAGAAAAAACCTGGTCTAAAGTCAGTGGAAAAAAAGTCATTTTCATAAAGTAATTTTCCCCTGACGAGAAAATAGATCTCCTCGGACGTGAACCGATGCTGAAGCGCGCCTGAAAATGCGCGTTAAAACAGAATTGCGCCATGGAACAAGCGCACCTTGTTCATCATGTGTCACGGCCGGTTGAAGTGAACAAAAGAGTAGGATCCATTTGCAGTTTTTATTAACAATACAAACTCTAAATACAGAAACGTGAACAAGAAACAAGATCAGGACAGAACAACCAGCTCACAAACATTAAGCACTCACAAAGACTACACAAGACACACAGGCTTAAATAAGCTGATAACGAGAGGGCGTGGTCAATGGGAAACACCTGGGAAGAGTATTAACACGCAGGGAACAATTAACCAAGAACATTACAAAACCACAAGACTAAACACATGACCACTAAAAGTGAACCCAAAGAAACACAGAAATAAATACGTGACAGAATCCCCCCTCTAAGGAGCGGATACCAGACGCTCCACAAGCATAAGGCCCGGGTGGTGGTGACACAGAGGGAGTTCAAGAGGGGAGGTGGGAGGGACAAGACAATGAAATAAACTGTGCCTGCAACCAGGGCGGGGCAGGCAGTTCAGGAACAAACTCAGTGGCGCCCTCTACCACCTGTTCTGGGTCAAGTCTGAAAGTGACCTCCATGACGTTCTCAAAGACCGACTCTCGAGCGACCTCTGATGGCGTGCTCGGAGAACAAACCCGCGAGCGACCTCCGCCGTGATCTCAAGAACGGCTTCCTCCGCGCGCGATCTCAGGGACGGCTTCCTCCGCCGCGAGTCTCAGGGATGGCTTCCTCCGCGCGCGATCTCAGGGACGGCTTCCTCCGCCGCGATCTCAGGGCGGCCTCCTCCGCCGCGATCTCAGGGACGGCCTCCTCGCGCGCGATCTCAGGGACGGCCTCCTCCGCCGCGATCTCAGGGACGGCCTCCTCCGCCGCGATCTCAGGACGGCCTCCTGCCGCGCGATCTCAGGGATGGCCTCCTCCGCGCGCGATCTCAGGGACGGCCTCCTCCGCGCGATCTCAGGGACGGCCTCCTCCGCCGCGATCTCAGGGACGGCCTCCTCCGGCGCGATCTCAGGGACGGCCTCCTCCGCCGCGATCTCAGGGACGGCCTCCTCCGCCGCGATCTCAGGGACGGCCTCCTCCGCCGCGATCTCAGGGACGGCTTCCTCCACCGCGATCTCAGGGACGGCTTCCTCCACCACGATCTCAGGGACAGCTTCCTTCACCGTGATCTCAGCTTTTTGGAATAAAGTAAGCTTGTTGGGCTCCCCTTGAACCGAACCCACATTAAATGGTGAGTTGGTTATGAAAAGGGCAAAGCCAACATACTGTGCCAGTGTGTATTGCGGGGTATCAAATGGTATAAGTGAAAAAAGGAACTTGTCGAATTCCCCGACCAAACATGTCCTTCAAAGCAGCGTCCTCAATATTCACCTCCTGGCAAAATTCACAAAACTCCTGCACATACTCATCCATCGGACGATTCTCCTGGCGGGAGCAAAAAACTGCTGAATCCTTTGTCTGGTGAGTGCTTCTGTCACGGCCGGTTGAAGTGAACAAAAGAGTAGGATCCATTTGCAGTTTTTATTAACAATACAAACTCTAAATACAGAAACGTGAACAAGAAACAAGATCAGGACAGAACAACCAGCTCACAAACATTAAGCACTCACAAAGACTACACAAGACACACAGGCTTAAATAAGCTGATAACGAGAGGGCGTGGTCAATGGGAAACACCTGGGAAGAGTATTAACACGCAGGGAACAATTAACCAAGAACATTACAAAACCACAAGACTAAACACATGACCACTAAAAGTGAACCCAAAGAAACACAGAAATAAATACGTGACATCATGCTCTTTAAGGGAATGTGATTTGACGCTCTTAATTGGTTTGTTTCCCGTTACGCCCAAACCACACCTATGAATAATGAAGCTACTCCAGACCAACCCCTTTTAGATTTGCGCCAGGCGCAGAGTCATTTCTCCCGCCAGGAAAATAGCAACAGCGCCGGGATCACGCCCACAAAGTTACTTGTGCTTTGCGCTTTGACACTTGCGTTTTAGATCGTTAAAATAGGGCCCTATATATATAAATACAGTATTGGCATCTTCTTTCAAGTGTTTGTCATTCTAAAACAGCACCATATTATTTTTCATGGAACAATGAACGTTCAAGCTGCAACGAAACCACAGTGACTGTCAATACTGAAAAAGAATAAAAAAGGACCATAAAAGTAGTCCATATTCATAAGTAGCTTGTGTCAGAAAACAGACCATTTCATAATTGCGGTAAAACTTTATATGCATAAGACTGACATAACACCTTCATAATCATGACATGACATATGTTATGAATATGAAGGACGTTTTATGCATGTTTAACTGTCATTAAGTGTCATTCACTCAGTTATGACATTTTGAATGCAAATATGACATTGTTTGAGATGTCTTTGTTATGACACCTTGACATAAACCAATACACCTGTCAGAGTCTTTGTCATGAGCAACTTTACATTACTAAGACAACACAACCTGTCATAAACATGACATAGCAGATTAATTATCAAACTTAAGAAACCACCATGACATTGGTTGTCATGAAGCTATTATAACGTTTTATTGACAAATTCAATTAGTACCACTGTAGTTGAGGTCATGAAAAATATTCACGACACAGTTACAATGCCTCATGACAGTCAATCTCAAAGCCAACCGCATGACAGTTTAACTTAATTTAATGTCAAGTTGTCATGACAAAGACACTGACAGGTTATGATGTATTGGTTTATGTCAAGTTGTCATAACAAAGACATCTCAAACAATCATATTTGCATTCAAAATGTTATTGAGCGAATGACACTTAATGACAGTTGTCACAAACATGGATAAACCCTCCTTCATATTCAAGACATATGTCATGTCATGATTATGAAGGTGTCATGTCAGGCTCATGCACACCCCTTCAAGTACAGTGTTACCGTATTTACTGACTCGAAAATGTAACGTGGTGTAACTATCAAGTAAAAATAAATATAGGTGCTCACACCTTGATACCGTAAGTGTATCTTAATCATTATTATCAATGGGGAAAAGGTATATTTTTCAAATAAAAAATGTATAGAAACAAATATAAATTATATATATTTAACAAATATATAAATATATAAATATAAATTATATATATTTAACAAATATATAATTTATATTTGTTTATATAAATTCTTAATTTGAAAAATAAATAAATATAAAATAAAAATATATAATAATAATATATATATATATATATATATATATATATATATATATATATATATATATATATATATATATATATATATATATATATATATAATATTTATATTTTTTCAAATGTATTTATTATTAAATATTTATTATTTATTATATATATATATATATATATATATATATATATATATATATATATATATATATATATATATATATATATATATATATATATATAAACTATCAATATGAATTTAAATTAGTAATATAAAAACACTCATAAATTTTGTTATTGAATATATGAACTGCATTTTAAAAAAATTATTATTAGACAAGGAAACTTTAACCCTCAGTTTGTGGCTATGTGTTGAAGTGATGACAGAACTTTCCTTTTAGACCATTTTCTTCACCAAATCACTATTGCTGTCTCGTTCTTAGACTTCCTCTCTGTCTTTTTTTCATTTTATTTAGACAGGTATGGTATGATGAGCTACTAATTGTTATGCCAATGTTTTTACAGCTGATACAGACAGAAAGAGCATTCCACTAGACAGAAAACTACTTGCTCTGTGAGTCAACATGGCACAATGACAAAGAGAAACAGAGGCTCAGATCATTATGGTTTAAATGGTTGCATTGGATGGTTGCCAGTTGCTTTCAGTCTCCAAACAGACTTGTGGTCTCCACACACACACACACACACACACACACGCACACACTTAACAGGACAATATATTTAGTTGTCCTGGCAGATTGCTATTATCCATCTCATTGCTGACAAATCAAACTGATATGTGAGTATCAGTATTGAACTTTGTAGGTATCTTGGCAGCAAAGTACAAAGAAAAAGTACATTGACTAGAATACCAAAATAAACATATAAGAGTACTTCATTGACTTGGGCAAGAAAGCATTGACTTAGCAACCCCATAGCAATGCCCTGGCAACCATACAAAAAAAAAAAAAAAAAACTTTCACTGTTATATGGCTAACTAAAACTACTCTTTTTTTTCTGTATGTCTCAGAACCAAGAGAACAGATGTCTTGCATCACTGAATTTTCCATTTTGTCAAAGTTTTGGTCACAAGCTGCTGTCATATGAGGATGTGTTTTTGTTTTGTTTTTAATCATAATGAATGTGAAGTTTGTCTGTTTTTAGGCCATCTTCTGTGTTTCTTTGTTATTTACATGTCCTGGGTTCAGAGTTAACAAACTGTGAATTTATTTCTAGCACATTCTTCGAGTTCCAGGAAATCGCTCATCTCTTCTTCTCAATATGTGTTAATGTGCTTTAAGAATGGCTTCAACGATCAACAAACAAGTGCTGTCAGGAAGAAAAGCTATTTTCAGCTCGCTAAATTTGAAAGGAACGTTTTTCTTAGCAAACATGAGAAGGATGTTATTTTCTACAAATGGTCATTAGGACGTGTGTTCTGCTGTCAACACTGGGCCACAAAATACCAGGCAGCACAAGAAAATAGCTACTAACTCTATACAGTTGTTTAGGAGTGTTCATCATTGATGTCTGCTTCCATCCGAAAGAAAAATCACAATCTCTTTAAAGTCTTTCACTAAGACAGCCATATGATTCAACGAGGAGCAAATGGAGACTTTTTCTTGAGTGTTTCTTAAGAAAAAATACACCAAAATGTCACATTTGTCTCCTTCACTTTCACAGCGTTTCCCAACAATTTCTTGAACTGCGCTCAGGTTTGCAGTTAAAGTCTACTGTAAATAGTCAAATAGTCATTTATGAGGCAGTGCTTCATTTTCAGGCTTTCTGTGTTTTCACTGTTATATGGTGTTGTTCTGAAAGAGCACAACATCTCTGGATCAAAACACAGGTGAAAAGAGAACAGAAACAAGTGATACAAGCATTTCTTATGGCACTTATGCTGCCAAAAAAATAATGCTGACAGGGAAAGAGTTAACCTTGACCAAATGGTCTTTGTTTCCTGTTTACACTTCCAGGCTTACAAGGGTCTATACGACCCCAACAATTGATTGGATAATTGTACAAAAAAGACGAAGACCAGAAGTGTATTTTTTTTACATACCTTTAAGAACAACCAAATCAAGCCCAGTTTTTTTTGTGTGTGTGTTTGCATAGATAGATAATGTATGAAAAGTCACAAAATCTTATTCCACTGAGATGAAGGGAACCTTTTTTTTTTAAACTTAAATGTCAATAGAGTCGTATAGACCCCATGACCCGATTGAGGGCTACAGGTTTCTAATTTTACGTCTCTTACAATAAGGTTTACATGCATTCAAGGTCAAAAAACACTATAATTTGATTATAATATAGTTCAACGAAGTCAGTGTTTCCCGAAACAATCGTTCCAACGAACATTCGCATTTGCATCGCAAAGTTATGTGGTTTGAACGACAGCTCTCGAACCTGTGGTTAGAGACATAGTTTCTATATTGCATCACATTTGGAGGTAATAAATCCTTATCTTGAGCAAAATAAGCAAGCTGACATTCAGTACAACCGATATCTTTTATTTAGAATACATACAAATGTAATTTACGTATTTTAGTTTGTCAAAAGATTTAAAGTACTGTGTTTGAAGAAGTGCGCATGTGCGAACGTGCTCTACTATGTAAGAACGAGCCAAATATTGAGTCTGGTAATGAAGCAAAATAGCTGAGAACAATTAGAAATAGTCCTCAGATTACATATTTGTAAATCTAGCATTAATTGGATCTCAAACAGTATTATTAAAAGCAGTTATTATTCCACCATATGTGAAACCAACGTGGTTGAACAATACTTTGCTACAATGGGTTTCGGAAAACAGTTGTGACGAGCTAGTCGATTTCTCCAACGATGCATCGGACTATAATAATTAAGCTGCAACAGACAACCCACTCATTTCATGAAGACATGGAAACATTTATTATTATCCAGCTGAAATAAAAACCTGTGCTTCAGATTTTCATCATTAAACACCATATAAAATAAACAGCTGGGGGCAGTTGCATAGGCTACAAGACAGTATAAGACATATATAAGACATGTATAAGACAGTGTCTTAAGAGTTCAGCCAACTATCAGTTAGATAAGAGGTAATCCATCTTACTTTTCAGACTCAGATTAGAACGGCTCTACCTTTTTATGTAACAGACTTAAAAAAGTTAGGACCAGTCCTGAAAAAAGAAAACAAAAAAAAAAAAACGAATGACTAACTTTTTAGACTTATCTAAGCAGTTTATTCAACCGGCCACTGGTCTTGAATGTGGGCGTTCTATCCCATAATTCAAAGGTTTTACGTAGATCACATCTCCCTGTGGCTTTAATCAGTGGTAAGAACTGTCCTGTTAAATACTTATATTAATGTAGTTGATCTTGTTTTGCAGCAGATTAACAGTACGAGAGACGCAGTTTTGTGTGAATGCTTGTGTCTGTGGACGGAGGAAGGAACATTTCCTCTCTCACTTTAATTCTCCATTTCCGTGATTCAGCATCTGTGCATTTCCTGTGAGGAAAGTGAGGAATTTCACATTTTTACCCATGTTGAAAACAGTTGAGTTGTTAATATGTTTGTAAAAACGGTGACACTTTTTCACCAGTTCAACATTTCATCACAAGAGAACCATTAGAAATAGGTATCAGGAGTAAAGTTTTGTAGCGGATTTTCTATATATATATGTATATATATATATATGTATATATATATGTATATATATATGTATATGTATATATATATATATATATATGTATATATATATATATATATATATACATATATATATACATATATATATATATATATACATATATATACATATATATATATATATATATATATATATATGTATATATATGTATATATATGTATATATATATATATGTATATATATATATATGTATGTTATGTATGTGTGTGTGTGTGTGTGTGTGTGTGTGTGTGTGTGTGTGTGTGTGTGTGTGTGTGTGTGTGTGTGAGCGTGCGCGTGTGCATGTGTGTGTGTGTGTATGTATGTATGTATGTATATATATATATATATATATATATATATATATATATATACACACACTAGTGAAGTTTAAGATTGGTAAGATTTTTTTATGTTTTAAAAGAAGTCTCTTCTGCTCACCAAGGCTGCAATTTTTTGATAAAAAATACACAAAAACACAGTAATATTGTGAAATATTATGACAATTTCAATTGACTTTTTTATGTTAATATATATTAAAATGTAATTTATTCCTCTAAAAAAAGCTGAATTTTCAGCATCATTACTCCAGTCTTCAGTGTCACATGATCCTTCACAAATCACTCTAATATGATGATTTTATGCTCCAAAAACATGTATGATTATTATCCATGTTGAAAACAGTTTTTTACATTTTTATTTCAGGATTCTTTGATGAATAGAAAGTTCAAAAGAACAGCTTTTATCTGAAATGGAAAGTTTTTGTTACATTAAACACTACCCTTTAAAAAGTTTGGGGTCATTAAGAATTTGTATTTTATTTTTGGGGAAATAAATAAGAAATCAATACTTCTATTCATCAAGGATGAGTTACATTGATCAAAAGTTACAGTAAAGACATTTATAATGTTAGAAAATATTCTAATTAAATAAATGCTGTTCTTTGAACTTTCTATTCATCAAAGAATCTTTTTACATTTAAAATGTAAAAAACTGTTTTCAACATGGATAATAATCATACATGTTTTTGGAGCATAAAATCATCATATTAGAGTGATTTGTGAAGGATACATGTGACACTGAAGACTGGAGTAATGATGCTGAAAATTCAGCATTTTTTTCAGAGGAATAAATTACATTTTAATATATATTAACATAAAAAGTCATTTTAAGTTGTCATAATATTTCACAATATTACTGTGTTTTTTGTTTATATCTTAAACTGTGTTCTGAAGATGAACGGAGGTCTTACGGGCTTTTCAGTTTCGGGTGAACTAACCCTTTAACCCTCTGAGGTTATTGAGTAATAATAACCAAAAGCGTTTTAAATTTATTTATTTATTTTTTTAAATTGTAGCTTCATCGGAATGAGTCCGAAAATTGGTGACTTTAATGGTACTTAGTATATGAACACCCCAAAAATTGGGGACAGGATTTGAAAAGTCTAAGTGGTCGTAAAAAAAAATAGTCACACTCAGGACCTTTGCAGATCAAAAATGACCCACATAGGAAATGAATGGGAAATTGGCAAAAATGTGAAAATACTTTTTTTGTGCATTTTTTGTGCGTACAATCTACAAATCAGCAACGATCTTGAAAAAAAAAGCACACAACAGTGAAGGTTGTGAATCTATAAAACATCAAGAGTGCAAAACAGACACACATCCACACACACCACACACAAACACACCTTTATACACAAACACACCAAAAAATTCAGATTATACATGTGTTTTGTATTTTTAAAAAGCTCAGTTTGTCCACGAGATGGCATCCATCTAATTTTAAAAAAAATGCTTTTATGAGGCCTAGGCTTGACTCCAAAATGAAATACAGCTTTAAAAAAAAATAAATAAAAATATTTAAAAAATAATATTTTTTCTATTATATTCAATGGGGGAAAAATTGGTCATAATTATTGCATTAATACTAATTATATATTTTTTTTATTTTATTTTGAAATTTTCTCAAAACACCAAAAAAGAAAAGAAAAAAATAGTATAAAAAACAAGTAAAAAAAAATATATGATTTTCTTTTTTAAATATGAATCCCGCCCTTCGGGGTCAATTTTCAGCTTTAAACTTGGCCAAAGAAAGTCAGTCAAATGGGTTTGGGAATGAAGGTTAATGATGGCAGAATTTTCACTTATGATTCAGAACCGCAATCGTTAAACTTCCAAACGATTCGAAAGTGAGACAGCGAGTCAGAGGAGGTCTGATCACGGGGCTTCCACCCTGCCTGTGACTCTTACGCAGTCAAAGGGATTCGACATGAGAAAACGCTGAAGTCTGCGGGGAGAACCGCAACCGCTCTGCATATCTGATCAGAGAAGATAACGGGAAGACTGGAGGAATGGAAAGTGAGCTAGAGAAAGAAGAGCCTAGGAAATGTGAATCCTCACTCTGTCTCTCGCCTCCAGTCATATTCAGTCCAGCCAGACTGCAGGGTTCTGGATAACTGCAGGCCATATCTTAGCCTGTCTGTCCGTCTGCCCGTCTGGCTGTCTGTCCATCTCGTCTGCCCGTCTGAGACTGACGGCAGGACCTTTACCACGGGGCAAATCCTCAACCCTGTCCATCTGCAGAATTAACGAGATCTTCACTGACACAAAACCCTGCTCCTCTGTGACAGCTATCGCTGCTCTGTATGCCAAGCCCATCCGGGACAGTGTGTGGATGAACAGATGGAGATCAAGCATAAGGAGCAGGAACGGCTGTTGCTGCAACTTTCATCAACTTATATATAACCTATGGTGATACAGTATAATGTTACTTATCAAGCCTGTTAAAGGGAGATGACAGTGCCATCATCATTTTCAGTCTTCCTTTCATGGAACACAAATTAAGATATTTAACAGAATGTGTGGATACCACTGTGAATGGATGCTGCTCAACTCTTTTAGTATATTTTAAGCTTTCTAAAGTCATACGGTAGTGTCAAAATTTATTATATTATATTATATTATATTATATTATATTATATTATACTATTATATTATATTATATTATATTATATTATATTATTATATTATTATATTATTATTATATTTAGCTGTCAAACGTTAATCGCATCCAAAATAAGCAGATTTATCCAAAATAAACACAAACTTTTATTTGGATAATTGCGATGAATCGTTTGATAGCCCTAATTATATTATATTATATTATATTATATTATATTATATATATTATATTGTATTATATTATATTATATTATATTATATTATATTATATTATATTATATTAATATATTATATTATATTATATTATATTATATTATATTATATTATATTATATTATATTACATTACATTACATTATATTATATTTCAGCTATCAAACGATTAATCACATCCAAAATAAAAGCAAACTTATCCAAAATAAACACAATCTTTTATTTTCGGAATGTGATTAATTGTTTGATAGCCCTAATTATATTATATTATATTATATTATATTATATTATATTATATTATATTATATTATATTATATTATATTATATTATATTATATTATATTATATTATATTATATTATATTATATTATATTATATTATATTATATTATATTAAGGCTATCAACGATTAATCGCATCCAAAATAAAAGCAAATTTATCCAAAATAAACACAAACTTTTATTTTGGACGGATTAATCCGATAAATGTTTATAGCCTAATTATATTATATTATATTATATTAGATTATATTATATTATATTATATTATATTATATTATATTATATTATATTATATTATATTATATTATATATATTATATTATATTATATATATTATATTACATTATATATACACTACATTACATTACATTACATTACATTACATTACATTACATTATATTATATTATATTATATTTAGGGCTGTCAAACGATTAATCACATCCAAAATAAAAGCAAACTTATCCAAAATAAACACAAACTTTTATTTTGACACGATATAATATGAATTGTTTGATAGCCCTAATTATATTATATTATATTATATTATATTATATTATATTATATTATATTATATTATATTATATTATATTATATTATATTATATTATATTATATTATATTATATTATATTATATTATATTATATTATATTATATTATTATTATATTTAGGCTGTCAAACGATTAATCGCATCCAAAATAAAAGCAAATTTATCCAAAATAAACACAAACTTTTATTTTGGACACTAATTAATTGCGATGAATTGTTTGATAGCCCTAATTATATTATATTATATTATATTATATTATATTATATTATATTATATTATATTATATTATATTATATTATATTATATATATTATATTACATTACACTACATTACATTACATTACATTACATTACATTACATTACATTATATTATATTATATTATATTATATTTAGGGCTGTCAAATGATTAATCACATCCAAAATAAAAGCAAACTTATCCAAAATAAACACAAATTTTTATTTTGGATACGAATTAATCGTTTGATAGCCCTAATTATATTATTATTATATTATATTATATTATATTATATTATATTATATTATATTATATTATATTATATTATATTATATTATATTATATTATATTATATTATATTATATTATATTTATAGCATATAATATTATATTATATGCTTCTACATTTAATCACTCAAATATATTCTCTATTTATTCACTTTATTTTCTATTAATTATTTGCCTTAATACTAAATATAAATCTGAATTTGAATTAATTCTTTTTTTTATGTTTGTATGACTAAATGTAATTAACATTGAAGCTCAAAGTTTCTGAGATATTGTAAGAACAAAGTTTGTTTTTGCATATTTATTAATTCTGGTAAAACTTTGCATTAAGGTCTCATTAGTAATACATTACCTAACACTTGTTTTGTATTTATTAATCTTAATTATTTAATCAATAAAAATGCAATATTCATTTCATGTTGGCCAAAGTCCATGAAATAATATTAGCGATACAATTTTTGATTCGAATATTTTATTAGTAAAGCTATAAATGAATATTCACTAAAATTTAAATTCTTAAAAGATTTAAATGCTTTATCATTATTGATGCATTTATTTAATACACAAACATACATAAACCATTAAATACCAATCACCAAGAGAAAATGGCCTCAAGCGCGCTGACTCTTCCTGGGATGATGTAAATTGCGGTTATTTTAGGCCTGTAAAAACATAAGGATGGCTCCGTGAACACCATGCAATTACCCTAAACTGTCCTCCCTTCCTCGACGGGACGCTTTCCCGTGGCAGTGTTGTTGAGGAGGATAAGTGGGTTTGTTATGGCTCAGATACACCTGCTTTAGTGTATACTTAGACTGTCAGAGACCCGCCCTGAGACTGAGCGCTTCCACACACTCCTGTCAGAGGAGAATGATGGCGCCTCCACTGACATGTTCTCAATATGTTTACTCCGGGGCACGTCTGCGACGCTGCCTGTTGATCGTATGGTTATTGCCAAACAATAGTGCATGTTAAATGTATGTTTTGTGGGCCCTAGAGTTATGAATTTGAAATGAGACTGTGTTTTTTCTTGTCGGGTCTTCTTGTAGGAGTTTGTTTCTCTGCTGAAAGGCTGCATGAATGCATGAGGCTCTGTGTGTGGATGACCTCAGGGTCAGAGGTTACCATGGTAATCAGGTCAGAGGGGATGTGGCTTCAATTTTCCACGAGCAAAAGGGCAGAGCCAGTGTCCATCTGTCATACAAACCATACACCCATTCACACTACTACTCTCTCTCTCCCTCTCTCTCCCTCTCAACACACACACATCTGCTGACTTCCATTGAAAAGTGAAAAAGCTAGTTTATCTGAGATTGTTTAAACCAAATGTATGAAATAAATAGATAATATTCAATATTCAATATATTAAATGAGTAGCATAAATGTACATTAGGCCTTTACTAAATGAGAAAATTAATAGTATATTAAATACAAATGAATTATATATTTTTTACATTTTGATATATAATACAATAAGACTAAGTCCCCTAAAGTAACTTGATTATAAGTCAGATACATAATTAAACATTAAATACTATTTAATAGTTAATAGTTTTAAATTTGACATCATTTATAAAGTGAGATAAAGCTGCCAACAAATAATGAAGTTTGGCAATTGTGATTAATAATGACAATAATCATTATTAATAATTCACAATTAGTTGAAATATTAATACCATATAAGATATAATAATATCTAATTAGATGTAATAATAGCTTTATATTTAATTATATTTTACAATATATTTAATTATTGTAAATTATTATTTTTTTTTAAATGTACAAAATTGTATTATTGGATATTTAATTAAATATAATACAAATTAATTAAATATTATTATTATTTTTTTTTTATTTGACATGATATATAAAAGTAAGACGAATCCACCTAAAATAACTCAATACTATTTTAAATAAATAATGCAATATTAAATATAATTCATTTTATGTATTGTTTAACATATAATTTAAATGAACCAAATATTAAATATTTATTTTTACATTTTGGCAGGCTTATATATAAAGATAAATCACTAAATCTCAATTCTATTTTAAATAAATGTAAAATATAAAAATGTTATTAAATTAATTATATTTAATATTTGATTGTTTAATCAGGGGCGACTCTAGGATTTTCCTTTTAGGGGGGCTAAGCCCCCAATGAGGGTATGATAAAAAAAACAAAAACAAGGTAAAAGTTTAATTTAAGGTGTAATGCTCACTTTCATTCCCATGCAATTGCAGGGTTTTATAATCACTGTAGTCCTGAATTTGAGTTGTGTAAGTCAGGGGGGTTCAGGGTTTCCCCGAGAAAATTTTTAATTCTCTGAACTATTATGTGCATTTTAAGATGTTTTGAAGGCAATTTTCTTTTGGGATAAAACCATGTCAGTGGGCAGCTGATTATTTTTCTCTCCTCATCAGAATCACACTCTTTTTTTCTTTGTTTTTCTCTTTACCTGTCTCTTCCCCTCCTAAAGTTGAGCTTTGGCTGATAATAGGCTTTTCATTTTTGTCTGACAGAAAGTAAACATAGGGTCAACTGGTTGATTTTGCCTATGAATCATTTTCTCAGACTTGTTAATTTACTGAAAACTACTAGGAAAGGTAACTAAGTTTATAAAATTAATTCACATTAAAGGCTACACATTCATTTTTGATCTTATGACTTATCACATGTATATGTGCACTGGAAGCATCAGCACCAAAATGGGCTTATCCACCATGGGATAAAGCTCTTTCTGATTCTGATGCCTAATACAGGGCTGTAGACAGGGCTTTATAATCAAAGAGGTCCTACATTTGAGGTGGAGGTTTGGGGGTTAAATTTTTTAATCTCTGATATGTGCATTTCAAGACATTTGAAGACCAAAAAAAGGATAAGAAATAGCTTTAAAACTGTCAGCAGACTATTTGTCAATATTTTTTCTACTAAAGAAAAATTTCTACTATAATACAATTTGTATATAATTTTAATATGTACACATTCATTATTAATCCTGTACCTAACATGATAAAACGGCTTTGTTAATGTTTCTTGTCCCCTCACGATGACAGTAAACGAATGATTACATTAGGCTGGCGTTACATGCCTAATTTCAGTTCAAAAGGGCGAAATTAGACAAAACTATATTAGTTTTCCTGATTTATTCTTTGTCATTCGTTTAACATTTATGATCTCAAAAAACTGTCAAATATATAACGTTATAAGTAACTATAAGTTCTTATCTACTTGCATCTTATCTCGCACTTGCCCGTCACCCAATACAGCTGAAGCGTCAAGATCGTGCTGCTAAAATTCGCGCTCAGCATCTGTGAATGTAAAGCCCGCCTACTTTGATTTGATTGGTCATCTCAAATATTCTGACATTGACGAGCGGTGACAGACCAATGGGGTCAGATGAGACGTACACACACGCTTAATTCCCTCTCTTTGACACGCGCGCTCTGCTCGGCGCCACTGCGGGATTTAGTGTGAAGAACAACGTGAATGTGACTAAAGCAAGACTGAAGCGACACGAATTTGTGTAGCATGTTGATGCACGAATTTTCAGGGGGGCTAGGCCTAAGGTTAGGGGGGCTGAAGCCCCCCTGAGAAGGGCCTGAGTAAGTGACGCTCCTGCGGTTTACCCTGTATTAAAAGGGAAATGACATTTTGCAGAGAACTAGACAACAACAGACGGTACGATGACTTAATTGAGACAACTGATTCAAAATTAAATATAATTTATATATATATATATATATATATATATATATATATTTTTTTTTTTTGCATATGTACTGTGAAAACAATTTGTCCCATAACTTGCTGATAAATAATTAAATATTAAATATAAATAAATCAATAGAAAATTATAATAAGCTGCCTAAAGTAACTTGATTTAATTTAAACAATTTAAAAAATGCATTTATTTTTATCATAGCTCATTATAGCTTTATTTAGCTCATTTTGAAAGTTCTCAGTTTCAAATTACAAGTTGAAACCTATGCAGAATTCTGAGACCCATGCATGTGCACCGATACTATATCGAAATGAGTCTACGACCAGAATGCATCCGCACGTTACACTCTGTGGCATAATGTGAAATATCAAGCTGATCTGGGAAAAGTGTTACGGTGACAGAGAGAGCTGTTTAGAATTGCTAATAGAACATCAGGCCATTTCAAAGGCTTGTCTACAT